>JAYJMB010022470.1:5884-40574 GCA_036873735.1 Pouteria campechiana | reverse complement strand
CACACGCACCCCACATGATAGGGACTAAGATAGGGACAATTTATGAGCTCGTGTTTTCAATGAGCATGATCTTTTGAGGGCTTAAAGGAGATCACATACATATGGTACCCATGATCTTTTATGTCTTATCGTGAATGCTATCTTAGTGCCAGGGCGATCACCAATGTGAGAGGGTCGATCTAAAGCCTAGTGACATCAATTTTTTAAATTTAGAAATATGCCTCGAAACTTTAAAATTTATCTCATGAATAGAGAATGCATTAAATTCTAAGCAAATATGTTGCTTCTTGTATTATAGTTGAACATGCTACAAATTCTAACTCCATCATAGACAAAGAAACACATTCTCGTTTCTTACTAAACCAAGGGATGTTTGCACCTCCAAGTATAAAAGCATATCCTAAAGTGAATTTTCTTTCATCTCTATTAACAAACCCATATAAATCATTATATCTAAAAACCCAAAGATTTCTTCATTGGTAACACAAGTATTCACAATTCTATGAAGATATCGGAATATCCTCTTAACCGCAATCTTAGAATTATTTTGGTATTAACTAACCATAACAACTACAAAGTACACATTATAATATACATCAAGTACACATTATAATATACATCAGACTATCGATAGCAATTGCATATGGCACCTTAGATGTTTGAATATTTTCTTCTTCTGTTCTAGGATATTGCTTGATGCTAAGAACTAGGCCTTTTTCCATTGGAGTATCATCAAGCTTTGAACAGTGCATACAAAATTACTCTAAAAATCATTTTATGTAAGTTTCTTGAGTCAAATTCAAGAGTCTTTTAGAGTGATCCCGCAAGATTTTTTTTTATCTCGAGCACATAATCTGTCTAACCCAAGTCTTTCATCTCTAATGTGGAAGACAACTAACTCTTATATATGTTCTTAGCCATTGAAGTAATTTCTTCTTGCATAGCACTTAGTTATATATCAGAGATAGGCAATTTTATAGCCTCATCAAAAGAAACTGGCTCATCATCATCCTAGACAATACTCATGCAGGATTCTTTTTCAATTTCAAAGAGGCAACATGGAACAATTTCAAGATTGCTTCTTAGTATTTGTGAATTTAGTGAATCAGATAATGGTACACTCACACTTTGTAAGATGTTGCTCCTACTATCTTCATTTATCAGTGGATGATATTGTGTTTCATCCTCTTGCCTATAAGATAAGGATGTATCATCTTGAGTGTCTTGCAACTCAGAAAGTCTAAGATTTTTCTTGACTTCACCAATATATATGAAATCATTTTCTAGAGAATTTACATCACATGATTTAATCTTAGTTAATTTGTCATCTGAATATTCACCATACATCACAAAAACTTTTAAGTGTTTAGAATACCTTATAAAGATATTATTATTAGCTCTAGGCCTTAACTTTTCATGTTTATGAGAAAGATTATAAACATATCCTGTACATCCTCGTGGATGTAAGCCTTCTATAATAGTCTTTTTATTAATTTTATAACTCATATGGAGAGGTAAAAAATTTTGAAATCATTAAATTAAGGATGTAGGTTACAATCAAAAGTGCATCTCCCTAGAAACTAATTGGGAGAGCTTGAGACATTATCGACCTAACCATCTCTAAAAGAGTAAGATTATTCTGCTCTGCAATAACATTTTATTATGGAGTATTTGGAATTGTTAACTATCTTCTCATGTCTTTTGCTTCACAATATTCTTTGAATTGATAAGACAAATATTCCTGGTCTTTATCAATACGAAAAACTTTTAAGTTCCTACTTTGCAGATTTTCTATCTCTGTCATGAAGCGTTTAAAATAAATTAAAGCTTTTGATATGCGATATAAGATATACTAAGCCATAACGTAAATAATCATCGATAAATGTTATAAAATAAGATGCACCATGATGTGATTTAACATTGATAGGTGCACAAATATCTGAATGAATTAATTATAGAGGATGAGTAGCCCTTATAGCCTTACCAAAAGGCTTTCTGCATACTTTGCTAACCAAACAAGACTCATAGATAGGTAAGCTAACTTTAGTGAGAGAGCACAAGGCCCTTCTTTAGCTAATATGTTCATCCTATCTTGTGCAATGTGTTCTCATCAAGTATGTCATTTAATACATTCAAACACAACATCAGGAACAAAAGAATAAGAAGGACCAACTTAAGCTATAGAATCGCCATAAAATTTCATATTTAAGTCAAGCATAAAAGATTATTTCTCAAATAACCATGATAATAAAACGATATGTCAAGGTAAATGGACAAACTCATATCCTTAAATTGAAAAGAAAAACCTAATTCCATAAGTGCTATAATTGAAAGTAGATTACACCAAATTGTGAGTATTTGAAGTACATCATGCAAGAGTAAAGTGCACCTATTATGTAGCTTGAGTTGATAAGTTTCAACTCTTGCAACCTCTTCTTATACTCTGTTCCCCACCATGACATAATATTTATACACTAGGACCCAAGGGTAATTTACAAATTTAGCATGATCACATGCTAAGTGTTTGGTTGCTCTTATGTTTACTATCCAACCAAGGAGAGAATGAGCCACAAGCACATGTAAACAAATTAAAATTTTTATTAAATCAAGGTCAAGATGCACCTTTTCTTTTCGGATTATTTTTGAGCAAAATGACATTTCAGTCCACAACCATAGCATTTAAGTTTGGTTTTATCTTTTACTTCAACACACTTTTTCTAAGGTAAAGCTCGTAATATACTCTTTTTTACACCATGCCTCATAGGCTTATTAGTCACGTCTATGTTGGGCTGTGATACATTCTTTATGTTGGATTATAGTATTCGTTAGATGGTCAAGCAACTTGTACTTGTTGAGAAGGTATTAAACCTTCCTACGCCACATATCATAATTTTCTCCATCTCTCTAACTTTTTGCTTTTAACAAGTTCTGCTTGATGCATTTTTGAGGCCATGTTTCATACACTCAATATGAAACTAAATCAGGCATATTTCTAAAAATATTATTTTATTTTAAGTTCAAGTAGATCTTGAAAATTTTTATTCACATAATAAGATTGAAAAGTTGCATTCAAAAAGCTAATAATCATCTCCCATCATGTAAATGAAAAATTTTACTATCTATCTTATTTAAGATAAAATATGGGAATTATTCCAACTATCAACAAAATATAATCATTCATATTCATATAAATATTTTATCCATAATTTATCTAATCCACATAAGAGGCTTTCTGGTGCTCATTTCAAAATAATTCGATGATTTTAAATTTGGTGACAAAAACATTCTTTTACAAGGCTTTAATAAAAAAAATACATACAAAGGATTACATCTCTTGATAAACCCTAATACATTCTACTAAAGTAAATAAATAAATAGGAATATTAAACCATCTTTGATTAATGCATTATTTTGGATTTTTATTCAATAATAAATAATCAAATTATTTCATGAGCACCTAAATAAAATATATTCTCCAATTTATCAACCACTACTTTCATCTTATGGTTGATTTACCACACTCTCTACTTAGAGAGTTGGCTTGTAGTCCACATAAAAATATCTAAGGCTTTATTTTTATAAGTCATATTCATATAAATGAAACATGTCATAAATATCAACTAATTAATACATAATCAAGCTAATGTTTAGCATGCAAATAAACAAATCATTCAAATAATCATAGCACATAAAATTATTAAGAATATAAAATGGACATAATCAAACATTAATAGTGTGTATGTGCATTAATAAGCAAAGAAGATCCCAAAGAGTGTCTATGAAAAATCCAAAGTATTTTGACTAAGAGTTATCATGCTTGGGACTTGCACTTCTTGTAAATACATTACATGTTACAGGAGCTATGAAAAGAAGATTATTGTTTGCTAAAAACTTTAGGATCTATTGTTGATCATGTCCACAAGCTTAGTTGCTTAAGAATAGGTCAAATAGTTATTATTTAATTTCGAATAATTTTTGTCAGCCTAGTTATCATTAGTCATTAGTGTCCTATTTCTTAGAGATGTGAGCTAAGAATTAGGAATAGTTGTTAATTTCCTTTGTATTTACATTCTCTTATTATCATTAATAAAGCAAGCTTATTCCATTTAAAATTCTTATGGTCTATTCTCACCCTAAGTAGAATACTATTTTCACTAAATCATTTTTATAGCTTTGATTGGGATCTATCATTGATATTAGAGCTTGGTTATTATGGCAAAAAATAAGAAAATTATCAAGAATTTAGAGGTTGGACTTAGAGGAATCCAAAATAGCCTTAATTGAGTGAAGATGGGTATATCTGATAAGTTGCACCAATGAGAAGACAAAATTAGCAAAATATCCAAAGTTCTACTCTCCAACTAAGTTGCATCTACCAATAACAATTCTAAACTTAATGCAAACTCTTCTAATGGGTGTTCTCACAACATAAGATAAGAGTCTTGAGACAATTCTAAAGGAAGAGAACAATTGTTTTATTCCAAGTTAGCCAAAATTGGAGTTCCCTCAATTTTCTGGAGATGACCTGCCAAATGGTTCACAAGAGTGGATCAATTTTTTGAGTATTAAGGCACCCATGAATCACAAAAAGTGTCCTTGGCCTCTTTCCATTTGAAAGGTGAGACTAATTAATGGTGCCAATGTTTAAGAAGATCCTATAAGGATGAAGTCAAGGAGGTGATAAGGAAAAATTTTCAAGAAGAACTTTGGACAAGATTTAGTCCTATTGAATATAAAGACTTTGATGAAGCGTTGTCAAAGGTTAAATAGGTAGGCTCCTTACATGATTATTAAAAAGAGTTCAAATGGGTAGAAAATTGGGTACAAGGTTGGACATAAAATGCTTTGGTAGGGACATTCATGAGCAGACTCAAACCAGAAATAGCTAATGGCATAAGAATGTTCAAGTTGAAATCGTTGAAAGAAGCTATTAGCCTTATACAAATGAGAGATGAGCAGCTAATCTGCCAAAGGAAAGCCACACGATCTTTAAATCAATCCATTATTTACTCTCATCCCAAGCTTCACTTATGAAAAGGCTCACTTGGGATGAGATTCAAAAGAGAAGGGCAAAAGGGCTATGCTTTAATTATGATGAAATTTACACCTAATCATAGGTGTAAAGGGCCATAACTTCTACTTTTAGAAGGAAGCAATGAATATTTAGATGACGAAGAAACTGAAGGCTCAATGGAATCACAACCTGAGAAATCACTTCATGAACTCTCAGGATAGATAGCCTATAAAATGATGCAGGTAGTGGCAAAGATTGGACCCTATGAGGTGGTTATTCTAATTGACAGTAGGTCTACTCATAATTTTATTAGTGAAAGGGTGGTCAATATGTTGCAATTATCAGTAGTCCCAACCAAACCTTTCAATGTCAAGGTGGCAAATAGAAGGCCATTAAAATGCCAAAGTAGATTCGAAAATGTCCAAGTTCTACTCCAATGTATTCCTTTCAACCTCACTCTATATGCTTTACCTTTGATTAGGATGGATTTGGTCTTAGGTGTCCATTGATTGGAACAATTGGGAACAATGGTATGTAATTGGAAGCAATTAACAATGGAATTTCAGTGGAGCAACCAAACTCAAAAATTACAAGGGATTGATACACAATCAATTCAACACACATCAATGTAAGCTATTTCCAAAGATATATGGCAAGGGAGCTCCATGTTTGCTATTTATTTTCAATCCATAACCAATCTTATGTCACAGAATGTCAAACCAGAGATGAAGCAATTATTGGAGAGATTTGAAGGATTGTTCCAAGAGCCGACGAATCTCCCTCCTACAAGAGAAATAGATCATCACATCAATCTGAAGGAAGGAATCAAGCCCATTAATGTAAGACCATATAGGTATGCTTATTTTCAAAAAGCTTAAGTTGAAAAACAAGTTCATGACATGTTAAAATTGGGGCTTATAAGATCCAGCACTAGTCCTTATTCATCTCATGTTTTATTGATCAAAAAGAAGGATGGTGTTTTTGCATTAACTATAGAGTACTTAATGATATAACTATCAAAGATAGATTTTCAATTTCTATAATTGATGACATGCTTGATAAGCTCCATGGAGCTAATTATTTCACCAAACTTGACTTATGCGCGGGATACCATCAAGTACTAATGCACCCCATAGACATTCACAAAATTACCTTTCGTACTCATAATGGTCATTATAAATACTTGGTTATGCCCTTTAGTCTTTTTAATGCACCATCTATGCAATTATGAATTCAATATTTTGCCCTTACCTCCACAACTTTATACTAGTTTTCTTTGATGACTTGTTGATTTATAAACCCAATTGGACCATGCATCTTGAATATTTTCCAACAGCTTTTGATATATTAAGGCAACATCATTTTTTTCCACATTCAACAAATTTGCCTTTGGACTACAACAATTGGAATACTTAAGGCATATTGTAACTCCTCAAGGAGTTGTGGTGGATCAAGGAAAAATTAAAACTATGCTGAATTGGCCTAGGACTACTAATGTCTTTGAGTTGTGTGAATTTTTAGGACTTACAAGTTATTATCAAAAATTTGTCCACAATTATGGCATCATAGCATAACCTCCCACCAACCTCCTAAAAAGGGGACATTTTGGATGGCTAGGTGAAGCAAAAAATGCTTTCCAAAAATTCAAAAATGCCATGACTACTACACCAACACTTGCGATGTCAAACTTCAATGAACCATTTATCATTGAATTGGATGCTTCAAGGGACAACATAGGGGCAGTTTGACTCAATAAGGAAGGCCTATTGCATTCATGAGTTGGGCCTTGGGCACCACCAAATGCTCACAGTTTGTTTATGCAAAAGAAATGCTAGCAATCATTTGCACAATTCGGACATGGAGACCATATTTGCTTGGCCAGAAGTTTTACATCCAAACCAATCAAAGCAGCCTCAAGTACTTATTGGAGAAATGTATAGCAACACCTGAGCAACAAAAGTGGGTGACTAAACTGCTTGGCTATGATAATGAGATCAAATAAAAACTAGGCCAACAGAACAATGTAGTTGATGCACTATCACAGCTAGCAGGTAGTCCTAATCTTGATGCTTTGTTTGTGTCCCAAACTCAATTATGGGATACAATCAAAGCCAAAGCTAATGACAATCCTTACATGAAAAAAATTAGCAAAGAAACAACCAAAAACCCTGACATTCCTTATAGCTAGTGAAATGGGTTGTTACAAAAACTAAGTGGTGGTAACTCTTCATTCCAACATCATCCAACAACTTTTGTGAGAATTTCATGACTCTCCAATTGGTGGGCACTTGAGTGTACTGAGCACCTATAAGAGACTAAGACAATAATTTTATTGGCCATCCATGCACCAAGCAGTAAAGAATTATGTTACCTCTTGTGTAGTGTGCCAATGAACTAAAAATGAGACTTTGTCAAGTATGGGATGATGTCATTATGGACTTCATTAACGGCCTTCCACCTTCAAATGATAAAAATTTAATTCTTGTTGTGGTTGACAGGTTAGGCAAATTAACACATTTTTTGGCTCTTTCTCATCTGTACACAGTAAAGTTGGCGGCTGAAAAATTCATTGGAGTGGTGACACTGCATGGCATGCCTCAGTCCATCATAAGTGATCAAGACCCGGTGTTCATCAATAGTTTTTGGCGAGAGTTCTTCAAAATGTAGGGCATATAGTTGAAGATGAGCTTTGCCTACCATCCACAAATAGATGACTAAATGTAAGTGATAAACCATTGTATTGAACAATATCTATGGTGCTTTGCTTACCAACAGCCCAGTAAGTGGCATTCTTTCCTTCCCTTAGCTAAGTTTTGGTACAATACTACCTATCATGCATCTACAATAAATGACTTCCTTCCAAGCTCTATATGGAAGACCCCCACTAACAATTCCACATTACCATAGAGGTTCTTGTCTAGTAAATAAAGTTGACCAAAAAGTGCCCATGAAGAACTCAAAGTATTTTGATTAAGAGTTTTCATGCTTGAGACTTGCACTTCACATAAATGCATTATGCGTTACAAGAGCCATGCAAAAAAAATTCTTGTTTTCCAAAGACTTTAGGATTTATTGTTGATCATGTCTACAAGCTTGCTTACTTAAGAATAGGTCAAGTAGTTATTATTTAATTTTGAATAAGTTTTTACTGCCTAATTGTCATTAGCCATTAGTGTCCTATTTCTTAGAGATGTAATATAAGAATTAAAAATAGTTGTTAATTTCCTTTGATTTAAATTCTCTTATTGTCATTAATAAGGCAAGCTTATTCCAATTAAAATTCTTATAGACTATTATTTTCACTAAACCATTTTTATAGCTTTAATTAAGACCTATCATGCATGTGCATATTAATTTCCCTGTGCATTACATACATAATGTAAATGCATGACCATAGATATTTTGTAGTATCTAAATGAAATTTATGGTTATTAATTTAATTTATGTATTAAATATTTTAATTGCATTAAAAACATATCCCTTCAAAGATGTTGTCAAATATTTCATGATTTAGTCATCTTTTAGTAAGGGTGCAACTCAGGTTATTTGGGATCGGGTTGAGGTCAACCCTAATCCTAATCTAAGATCTAAAACCTCAACCCTTACCCTAATCTAAATTCAGTAGGTCGAGTTCAAAATGAATTTGCGTTACATGAATAAATAAGAAAATAACTATTCATTTTCAATATTTAAATAAAATTAATCCGTTACAACTTAAAATTTATATATCCACATCAAACTAAAGTTTCAAATTCAAATAAGATAAGAAGTTTATCAAGTAGCTAAATAAAACACAAGTTCAAATACCACTTAATTACGTCCAAAAAGATTTTGAAAAAAGACATCGAGATGGGGATGAAACTATGGAGATAAAATCAACTAAAGGAAAATATGCTTGTCTAAGAATAGAGATAGGGATCATAGAAATGATAAGAGATTGATAGGTTATTTGTGTTTCACAAAACAAATGTTAAAAAATAGTATAATATGAACTATGAGCAGCAAAAAATGTATAATTTTTAATTTTATAACTAATAATATGTAATTTGGGCAGGTTTCAGGTTCAGGTTGCCTCCAAACCAAACCCTTAAAAATGTTGGGTTGGGTCGAGCGAGTTCAGGTTAACCCAACTCAATTTGCATCCCTATTTTTTAGGTGATACAATCCATCCATTAAATCCAAAACATCAAAAAATATATAAAATAATTATTGAATCACCAAAATCCAAGTTCTAGAGACATAAATCTCATCAAACAAATCGCATGTGAATAGTATTGCACATGAACAATATTCTGAGTGAACAGTGATTAAATGTGGTGTGATAATAGTAAGTGAACAATGATTAAACAGTTCTGAATACTGACTAAACAGTGTTGAAAGATTTAATGCTATATCCAGCTGAGATTTAATGCTATATCCAGCGTGAAGAAGGAATACAACCCAGTTTATAGGCTATGGATTTCCAGTTAAAAGTCTGATGGAAAACATGTATTCTCAATCATGAGTAGGACCCCCATCCTCATTCATTGCAGAATTTTCAGGGACGTGCAGATGTCCAAGGGCAGTGTAATGTGGATGATGGCTAAAGGGTATCCAGCGAGAACAGGGAGTGCGTGAACAGAGTGTGCTGTGCAGATTGCAGGCGTGAACAGGTAGCTGTTTCCAGCGTGAAGAGGGACGCACCCCTCGTGGGTTTTCACATGGCTGCTCGGATTTCCAGCGGATAGATGGGATTTCACATGGCCGCAAGCCGCTGCATTCTCCCTTTTTTGTAATATTTTGAAAAAAAATTGGGGGAATTTGAGAATTCATTAATCCATTTATTTTCTATATCAAATAAAAAAATATGAATAATTGACATGAACAAATGATGCTAAATCTCATCACTTCTGATCTCAATATAAAAACAAGAAGAAGATAAATAAATATCAAATATCTAGATAAATAAATAAATCACTGTTCCGACCGCACATTGAACCAGCTAGCACAGGTATACACAGAGCAAAATGCTTCCAACCCCGTCAACACCAACAGCAAAATAGCTGCAAGAAACGTCAGAAACTGCCACGACCCAAACACATAAGTCTTCATGAATTTTCCAACTTTCACCCTCCATCTGCTACCGTAGTATCTGTTCACATCCTCAATCGCCTTGTCTAGCAATGGAACTTTGGTCAGTCTCAGCGACTTGCTCATCCCGTTACACAAGTTCGCCGCCTCTCCATCACTCTTCAAGCAGTTGGATACAATCCCCATTTCTCTCAGTATCTTCACATCTTCTTCCGTGTCTATGATCCCATTCATCAGCTCTGTATAACGCGTAAAAACAAGCGGACCACTAACGAGCGACGCCTCGAATGCGACCAAGTTGCGAAGAATCACCTCCGTGTTGACGTCCAGCGTCACGGTAGGGAGATAGAAGGTAATTGTCTTTTCATCGAAGCGGATGGTGGACAGGTCGCCGGTGGTGGCCGAGAATTTCACACCCACCTTGAAGAGTTCGGAGACGGAGGGGATTGTTATCTCTTCAATGGAAGGTGGGCGTTTGGCATTGCTGCTGGGGGTTCCATTGTCCGGCTTGGCGCCTACCTTCTCTGACGACATGAACAAGACCTGGACAGCCTGCATGAGTAACGAGAAGCCGGGGAGTTTTGTGAGGACCATCCATGGAAGTTTTACCACAAATCTCGCAGGTCTAGACGTGATGACTCCCTTTATAAGGCGGATTGGTCGGAGGTTGAGAGATGACAGGTGACCCCACAACCTATTGAGGAATTTCCCGACATAGGCTTCTTTGGCCAAAGATTCATTAATAATAACTTCGATTCTTACATCTGGTTCGTCGGATTCCACGGCAACAACCGTTTGCTCGGATTTTGGGACGATAACGTAGTAAAGAAGCTCGAGCAGGTGTGCTCGCTCTGTTGCTTGGATCCTTAAATTGTCGATGGCTTTAAATGGAGAGATCTCCATGTAGAACCCCGTCAAGATCTTCGTTAGCTGTTCGTCGGATTCCTCGAGCGATGAGGATTGATATTCCAAGATCTTCTGCAGGAGGAAGAGCGGAATTTGGTTCTCCAGCATCATTATATCTCGAAGAATGGCGTTATGCGTCGCTCCCGAGTAGTCCACCAAATGAGACATTCTAGATGATAATCTTCCGAAGACTTTGTTGTCTTTTGCTGTGAATATCGAGAGGAATTCGAGCAAGAACGAGGCATCGACAGCCATCATCAAAGCTAAGGTTTCCCCACTGTAGTCGAGATACCGATGATAACAGGAACGAATCTTCGGCTCGAGTTTCACGAACCAATCGACGAGGCTTTGGAATTTACAGCTAGTGAGGTGTTTTTGGGTTCGCCTAGCGGCAGCGATCTTGTACCTCTCCATCTCGTAGAGCTCTGGACGCCATTGGTGGTAAGGCCCAAGTGCAACTTCCTGGGGAATGTAGGCTTCTTGCTTCGTAGCAATCAGCTGTTTCGGGGCGTTGGAGATGGAGACTGGGACGCCGGTCTCGTCTTCGCGTTCTTCGTCGAGGAAGCAGAGGATCTGGACAACCCACCGGCGCTCGTCGAAGACCGGATTCCATGGCTTGTTTTGGGTTGTTTGGGCATCCATGGCTAGCTGTTGTGGTGCATGACATGTGAGAAATGCCGCGTCGCTTATTTGTAAGGTTCGGGGGACACATGTTTTTCATATGTTTGATAAAGATATCTTTTTTGTAATTTTAATACACATATTTTTAGCGGCCGGCCATTCTCCGTGATTTGACCAGTATGAAATAGCAATATTTTAGAGAATTTTACACACTTCACCATGCCTTTTGAAATTTTTATTTATCACCCCTATTGTCAAAAGTTGATCACGTAGATCCTTTTGTTTTTCCGAAGATTGTATTAATCACTCTGTAATTCAATGAATTATCGAAAGGCATCAGTGAAGCCAATCGATAATACTAATCATGATAGATAGAGTAGATTTAATCGAGTCATTTTAATGGGATCAAACGAAAAAGTTCCACTTTTAAAGTATTGTGAAATTCATTCGGAGGGCTCATTCCCCTTTTAACTAGTCAGTAATATTTAGTTCATAATTAAATTTATCTTTTTATTAAAAGATTATACATTTTTCTTTGTTCAGTCTTTAGTATTATCATTTTTAATTTTATGGACATCATTTTTCTTATCATTTTGAATGTCCTTATTTATTCCTTATCCAAACACACTCTTACTGAATAGAGGCTATCCAAAATTGTCTTACAGACAATGCTCCGTCCTTAGCTTCTTTATTTTAGAAAGAAAAAATAGACAGACTTTTGGATTAAAATATTAAAGTTAATAATTTAAAATATGGTTAATGATAAAAATATAGCTTCATTAATATAAGTAAAGATAATTAAATATCACATTAATTAAAATAAAAGAAAAGAAAAGAAAAGGAATCTCTACTATTATTTGTACCATAAATAGAGCATTTGACTAATAATTGAGCCAAATCATTTGGATGAATAAGTTACTTTCCATTAATTAATGCAAATAAAATATACTTTTGTTTTTAATATAAGCAATTAAATGAAGAAATGCTTACATCAAGGGTCGGTTGGGATGAATGGAGTATCATGCATTCAATTGTTAAAAAAAGTGATAATTTGAAGGCGAAGAAATTAATACTTCTTTAAGAAGTTATAAGTAGGTCCATCCCAAACAACACATGGGGTTGAGAATAATGGAAGCCCCGGCTCATAGAATCAAAAGATAAAAGACTAATAGAATTCACTTGTGTGTATTTAAGTGTTCCAAGCAATTAAGGCTAGCTTTGGTAGGACAAATGCTTCAAAGCGACACATCTTAGGCTCATTCTGGAGGGTGGAAAGTGTTTTCACATAATAAAATGCACTTCTAAGGTGTTTGGCTAAAATTTTCAAAGTACTTTGATGCATCGCAAAAGCTAAAATAGTGCATTTTGGGAGAAGGAGAAAAATTATGCTTCTCCATGAGCTTCTTACGTTAAGACAACATCACCCCTATTTTTCTCTTTTAAAAAATAATATCGTAAATATATACAATTACATTCAAAATTTAGATATGATCTAAATATAGCCATCTGTCAAAGTTTCAATTACTTTCTAACCAATCATTTTTTTACTTATCTATATTAATATTATTTTTCAAATTATAAAAATAATTTTATTTTTTATAATTCTTTTTTAATATAATTTTTCACCATTGTAATTAATTGTTAATATGGACAAGATGCATAATATTATTTCTTTCTTTATGTGTGAATGTTTATTTTTAACTTATAAGTAATAAATCTCATATATGTATGTATATCCAAAGGAATTTTTATAAGTTTAAATTATTTTAAAAAATATAATAGGAATCCCTTTTCTTTATAAAATGAGATTATATCTATTTAGTGTGTAGCTTAGATTTTATGTAAAAATTTTATCGTAACTTAACTTAGATTTTTGTATATATATAATTTTATCATATATGTATATTAATATTAAAATATCAAGTATTTTTCTTCTCCTAAGCTAACAATGTATATTAAAAATATTTTTTTTATTAGCACTTATTTTAAATCTTAAAATTTGATTTATATATTATATTATTTATATAATTCTTTTGAAGATAACTAGTGATGAAGTTAAAGCATAATTTTTTATCCTTTTTTGTCATTTACATAATAAAAGTACTTTCATCATATTACACTCAAACAAATATATAATGTCAAAAGTACTTTTACTTCAAGTATTTTTTTCTAAAGTAAAAATAATACTTTTTGAAAAAAGTACTTAATTCCACAGCGGGACCAAACGGAACCTTATACGATCTTAAAAGTTGGTTTAGCTATGTAAGCTATGTTGGTTCCCGTAAGATGGCTATATCCGAGAGGGAAGGAATGAATTGGGTTTATAAAAATTTCTTTCTTACCCCCTGTTTAACTAATATCCCCTTTTTAGTACTTGTGTGCAATATAGTATGAGATAAATGATAAAGCAGTAATATACAAGAAAAGTAAAGAAATCACACAAATATACAAGCACACACAAACAACATGATTTTTATAGTGGTTCGGGAACCTCATCCCTAAATCCACTCTTCCAAGAGCATATACTCATTATACCTTGGGTTCCACTATATCACATATAATGGAAATATAATAGTACTCTCAGCACTCTTCTAGATTCCAGATCTAGGGGGCATATATAAGTATTCCCAACACTCTTCTAGATTCCAACTCTAAGGGGCCTAAACATAGTACTCCTAACACTCTTCTAGTTTTCACGAGTTCACTAAAAAATTCACTAGTTTCGAAGGTCATTAACAAACTTAATGGTTTTCCAAAAATACTACCAACTCTCTAGTTTTCAGATTAACCAGAAAACTAATACACTTTATAAAGTGTTATAATAAAACAAAGGGGAAGATGAATCTTTTATAGCTCTAGTAATACAAAAAAATCTTCCCAAAATATAGAGATAATGGTCATAATGATCTGAAAGTTAAAGCTCATTAAATATAACTGAAGATTAAGCTCATAACTATGGGTGGTAGGATTTGCATAAGGTTTAGCTCCTTTGAAAAGTATTTATTCACCACCTTTGAATCGTCTTATCTCTTCTCCTTAAGTAGATCTCTTGAAAACTTGACCATTGGAGGAAAATAATCTTCATTGAATTCAGAGACATAAGTAGATAAGCAGACAATAAATGTAGAAGACTATTTTGATAATCTCCTATTTAAAAATGTCATCTTCTAATTAATTCCTATATGCTTAGAATTATTCTACAGTGTCTACCTTGACATAGAAAAAGGTGAATAGCCAGTTCAAGCAACATTGCTGTAGCTCTGACTTGATTCATGGTTTTGGAAAGAATACAATAAGTTCTGACAAATTCAGCTGCTCTACTTTGACCGATGCTTTATTGCATTTGTCTGAAGTTAATATCAGACAAATGCAATAAAGCTGGACAGACTCTTTTTGTCTCTTACTTTATCCATAGTTGATTCTAGACGAAGTTGGGTTTTTTCATTTTCAGACAGATATATTTTGCTCTCTGAACTTCTTCCATCTGTTGCTATTTCATTATCTCTTTGGATAGGATGAGATTTCGAATAGAGTATTCAGATTAACATCTTTGAGCATATTTCGAATTCTCTATAACTTAAACTTTCTGAAATATAGCAAATGGTTGGAAGAAATATCTGTTAGTCCTGCACTTGAAAATTTGAATGGGTTCTTGATATTTAATTCTTGTTTAGCACTTAAAACCCTCAAGCATTTTGTTCTCCTTTAACGGATTGTCTATTTTTACAATCTAGGAAGGTTGTGGACCACTTAGAAGAATATTGTTGAAAAATTCAGTTACTGCAGTGTTGAATTTTTGATATTTGAAAATAACAAATTTTCACTATAGGACATTACTATAGCAATGTTACTATAGCAGATCACTGTAGCACCATTTTGTCTAAAGTATCAGATAAATATCTTTATTTATTGGTACCATAGTAGAGTCACTGTAGCAGATCATTATAGCACTGCTTTATCTGCAGTAAGAATCAGACAAATATCTTTGTCTATTGGTACTATTACAGATCACTGTAGCAAATTACTGTATCAATTCGTTTGTTACTTTATCTGCTAATTCGTTTGAAGCTTTACTTTGTCTTCCACTTTAGACAATCACTTTATCTTCCACTGTGACAATTTCACTTCATCTGTCATTGTAACAATCTCACTTCGTCTGTTATTGTAGATAATTCTACTTCATCTATAACTATGGCAATTCAATTCCTTCTGCCACTTCAACACTACTATAGCATTTTACTGTAGCAAAAGTACAGTAGCAAAATTACTGTAATAGCACACTTGTACTTGAAAAATTTTTCATTTTTACAATATTGTTAGCTTGACATTTTTCATTGTATTTTCCATTTTAAAATCTAATATCTATATGAAATTTGGATAAGTTCTAAAGCATGGATATGTATTTTAAATTATGATTTTATATCTATAAGCTTATTTAAGCACTCATTCTTTTTCATTCAAGAAGATATCACTTTAATACACATTTAACATATGATCCAAGGTATGATAAACAAGGTAGAAAATAATATGGATCAATATGATTTTCTTATAAACTTATATCAAGATGTATATATTTTCATAAATGATATTCCAACAGAGCACACATATTTCAAACAGATCTTTCTTTATTTCAAGCTTTCTATACTAGAAGCATCATTAGCATAAATTAAGTCTTAAGACAAGTTTTGTTATTATCAAATCATACAATAATCCTAACAGGCTACTTGAGTGCGGATCACTTGATGTTATGCATCACTAATATATTTCCCGATAACAAAACATCACCCTTTTAGTTGTACATGATATTTTGAAACTTGCCAATATTTTCATGAGATAAATATAAAATATCATGAGACATTAGAAGAGAGTTCGTTTGTAAGTTTGAAATTAAAAATAATTTTATATTATTTTTTTCTAATTTAATCATATATAAATTATACGTAATCTTAACAAAGATAGAAAAAAAGAATAGTGATTATTCTATAGGCTGGTTTCAATAGATAATTCACAAGACAAAACAAGAGAACTGCTCAAAAGACCCAGAGAAACACCTCTGATGTTCAATTCAAAATAATGCAAATCAATAATGTTAAAAATTAGTTCATAAGCCAAACTATATAGCAGAAAATCATCATTATTAGAATTTTATCAAAAATAACAAAATTCCAATAATCATACTAAAAAGAAATATGTAATAAAAGAACTGATCTACCAAAAATTTGGCCCAAATTGGGTTCAGAATCACTTCCTAAACAATAAATGAAATATTACTATAAAAAAAAAAATAACTATGACCCAAAAAAGATGCACACTGAGCATAGCTTGATGGCCATGATGTGCGCGCTAAAAAAATCTTTTCGAATTTGGGTCATATATGTGATTTCGATACCCATAGCCAAAGTTATGGCCAAAATACCAAAACACACCAAAAACTGCCCAAATTAGGAAAAGATCACAATTATCTGCGGTCTTTGCGCTCATCTACAAACTCAAGGTATCTAAGTGTCTACAATGTGTCATTTGATAACTTAGCATCATCTGACTCAGATCCTCCTACATCAAAAGCCTTGTAAGATTTATTTAATATTCTAATATATTTTAGTATCAAATAAATAAAAATAATTTGTAATCATATAAAAAGTAATTCATGTGCTAATTTGAAAATAAAACTTTAATTTTTACTATTTTTTATCTTCTATAGCCCATCTATATATATATATACATATATATTATTTATTACTAAAAATCATTAATGTATATATATATATACACATTAATAATTTTTGGTTATAAATAAATAAATAAATATTTTTTAAATTTTAGTCAAATTAATCTAATACTAAAAATATAAATGGGTTCTACTTTCGAATTATTACTAATAAATTTGTGATATAGTTTAGGCCTAATATGCAATCTTTATGATCAAGGTTACAAATGGAGCTTTGTGAGATTTATTTATATTTTTTATTAATCTAATCTATTTAAAATTTAAAAGTATTGCTTTATATAGTATTAAAATATCCATATAAAATGTGAAGATGACCATAGAAGAAAAAATAATAGAATTTAAAATTTTATTTCAAAATTATTATATGAGTCACTTTTATGTGATTAAAAATATTTTTTCACTTAACAATAAAACATATTTTTAATAAATTAGATTATATGTAATATTAGTGTAGTTCCTAAAATTTATAAAATAATTTAAATAGTAAAACTTCACTTGATAATTTAATCTATTCTAAAATATTTTAATATTTTATTTAGTCGATTTTTGCATTTAATAAATAAATAATGTTTAAAATATTTTCAAATTTTTTAAATTTAAATAACCAAAAAACATAACATAAAAAAGAAAAAACTAAAAAACTAGATGATAAACCAATCTTTAAACCACATAATATTCCAAAGAATATCAAAGAAAAATTACAATAAAAGGAAAAAGAAATCAAAAAATAGATTAATAATCAATCCACTCCTCAATCTTTAAGAATTGGACAGCAACATGGAGAAGGTAGTAGTACTCCTGCTGCTCCACTAAAACAAAGTCAAACTACATGTACTTACACAACAAAGTACATCTTCCTCTGATGAATCTACAAGTACAATATCATTTAAATAGTCTAATAAGATAAACAAATTATCCTTTAGACACCAATCTCAACCTAAATATGGACACCAATCTTCAAATTTTTTAAATTTAAATATTTTCAACATTTTGAATAAAGAAACTTTTTAATTTTAAATAGATTGGATTAATATAAAAATACAAATAAGTTTTACTTAGTTCCCTTTCAACCTTGGTCATAAAGAATTATAATAGACTTAACTACCATTACAAATTTATTATGTAACCTTAGCAAAGTGGAAACTATTATATTTTTAGCAACTAAATTAAAAGTTGTTTATTTCTTACAAAAAATATTCCTATAAAATATATAGATGGGCTTGTAAAAGATTAAAAAAGTGTAAAAAATAATGTTATCATTATCCTTTTGAAAAAACATTCATTCGATAAAGATAAACGTCATACCGACAATGTACAAGTGTATTTTGTAACCTTGGGCTGCAAAGTCACTCTACAACCCCGGACAAATTAGGGCCTATGATAAATTTTAGGTTCATCTAATCTAATTGTATGTAATATTCTAAGTATTATTTATCAGTTTCATACCAAAATTCTTCTCAATAAGACACCCTGGAGACCCATCAATCAAAATTTATAAAATTAAATATTTAGTGCAAATATGACAATTTTATTGCTCATTTATTTACTCATATATATATATATATATATATATCTGTGTGTGTATATGTATGTATATATGTATGTCAATGAATCTATGATGAAGATACATTTTACTTAGAATATTTTTCGTAATTGGATGAACTTAAAAATACAAAGTGGGTCCCACTTTGGAGTTACACCTGATCTACACCTCAACCAAACAGTCATGCATTTTAGTGGTCCAGTCATGCATCTTGGTGGACCACACCAATGAAGAAATCAAATGGTAAGGTAGCCGTAGTCAATTAACCACGCCATAAAAATATGATGCCCATCCCCATCCAAGTGTCGTGTGGACTAGACAAGCACCCATCCCCATCCCAAGTGTCGTGTGGACTAGTGATCGTGTGGGCTAGACAAGCACCCATCCCCATCCAAGTGTCGTGTGGACTAGACAAGCACCAGTCCTGTGTACTAGACAAGCATACATCCCCATCCAAGTGTCGTGTGGACTAGACAAGCATTTTGATTGGCCTAACTCTTAAATTTTAACTGGGCACAATACACAACACGAGTAAAATGTGGAATGTCTTTCACGCGTAAATGGTGCGCTACGCAATTTATCTTTGCAGCTTATCCGGTTATCCCTATCCCCCACACAGCTCTCTATTGATGGAAGAGAAAGAAACGCAGATGCGGCCACTAAAAGCCACCTTGTAACTTTTTCTTTCCTTCTAGTCCCAGTGTTGCTATTCTCACGGCAGATTATTAGAATGAACTAATGTAAAAGAGTTCCGTATATAGAAAATTTCCATAAAATTGATTTTATATAAATATTTCCTTATATAGGATAAGAATGTTTGCTCTTTATGGAAGCAGATTTCTGTATTGACTTCCTATGAATTGTTTTGTATTGGTACTTTATGCAACCCAAGTTAGATTGCGTTCCATTGGGGTGGGAGTTTGCTGTGCTAATAAGCATGGCCGGCCAAATAAACCCCAGTTATTTAATAGGGGGAAATTTCATGTGAAATTCCGAAATTGTTTGTACCTTAAAATATGCTTCAAAATTTTGAGAAGGGGCAACTGCCCACCCTCAGCTCCATGTGTAAATCCTCCCATGATAAACAGGTTAGGCAACATGCCTTTGAATTGAGCCATTTACAAATGAGTTAGATTACCATGAAGTATCAAGTGCTTAGTAAAAAGATTTTGGCTATGTAGGTTGTTAGAGATCTATAACACCTGTTAATTGTCCAGCTGGTACTGTGCTACATCAGATTTCTATTATAATAAGAAGCCATGCTACATCAGATTTCTATTCAAATGGGAGGCCTTTTTCAACCACAATGCAATTCCGTAAGATTCCAAAACTGTTCCCTAAAAGGAAATCCTAAAAGAATTAAAGATGTATATTCCTCTAAAATCTTCCTTTATGTATATCCATGCATATGTATATCTCTCATGCTTAACTACAAATACACCAAATATGCATTCTCTTGGATAAGCTTTCTCTATTATATACACCCTTACTATGATCCTTTGCTGACTTGAGCATCGAAGTGCCCACCACCCAGTGCCCTTTGACATTTTCTCCATATTGGATCTTTATTTAAGATTATTAAGAAAGTGGATTTGAGGACGTCCCATGGTATACATCAAAATATTTTAAATTTTCATTTTAACAATTACTTTATCTCTTGCTAAATTGTCATGCCATGCATAGGGAAAAAAACTTTTTACAGTTGTAACAAGGATAAAAAATGGAACAACATTACAAGAATTGTCGTCTTTAGAATGAATCAAATAATTTTTATTTTTATTGATTGTCCTCAATTGATTATACTTGCTGTATACATCAAAAGAATTGTATGTTCATATCCCAGACCACAAGTGGTCCTAATTACATCTTCACAATAGAAAAAATCCTTGATTAAAAGGAAAAGTATAATACATCTTAGAAATCCAAAAATAAAACACACACTCTCTCTCAAAACAAATATGTGCTGTCTGTGGGATCGCCGAGCATATTGCGATGACTTGATATTTAGGAGATCGTTTCAAGTCAATGGGCGGATGGGATGACATGATTTTAGACTGGGTTGCTAGATATTGGGTCAACTAGAAAATGGGTGTTTTGATCTGATTGGTTTGTCCTAGGTGAAATCAAGACCGAGTGATTTCTATTATTTAGACTATAAGAAATCATAAAGACAATAGATGTTTTGTGACCCAATTGGCATATCCTGGAAGGACTCAAGACCGGGTAATCTCTATTATGTTTAGACCTGAAAGAGATCAGAAGAAAATAGGTGACCTAGGTTTGGTTAAGCTTTCTCTCATTGCCCATGAGAAGCTTAAAAAGAGTAGGCCAGATTGACTGAGTTTAGCTCAGATCTCTCAATTACCCATGAGAAGCTCAGAAAGAGTAGGCCAGGTTAACTGGGTTTAGCTCGGCTCTCTTAATTACCCATGAGAAGCTTAGAAAAAGTGGGACCAAGATGACTAGATTTGGCTTGGCTCTCTCAATTACCCATGAGAAGCTTAGAAAGAGTAGGACCAAGATGACTGGAATTGACTATTTTGATGAATGGTATATGCTAAGGATTAACCCGATGAATCATGACTCAGTGACTTGGTGAGTCATGACTCAGTGATTCGATCCTAGACTTAGGCTTTGGGATAAGTCAATGAGTGATGTTTGCTAAGGTTTGACTCAATGAGTCATGACTCAGTGACTCAGTCCTAAACTTAAGCTTTTGAATGAATTGGTGAGTGGTGTTTGCTAAGGTTTGACTTAGTAAGTCATGACTCAATGACTCAGTGAGTCATGACCCAGTGACTCAGTCCTAGACTTTGGCTTTTGAATAAATTGGTGAGTGGCGTTTTCTAATATCCTGTAAAAAATTGCAAGCGGGTGATCTTTGCCATTTATACTGTGAGAGATCGAAGATCCAGACTACATGAATTAAGCCTCATTACACTTTGAGTTAATTAAACCTAATCATATCTAACACTAATCATAGTAATTAGTGTTAATGATAGTTCTTAGTTAATTTAAGATGATGTCATTAATTTTCTAATTTATGGGACAGGTACGTGGTTTAATCAGGGTTCAAACAAGTTTCAATGTGTTTAGAATATCTAATTTGGTATTATCCTGTTATCCATTGTCCATATGGGACCAACTATTACCACAGCATGGGTGGGACCCATGTGTGTAACATGGTGGGGCTATGGCAATGTGCCCTCAGGCGCTAGAGAGATTACTAGTGGCCAAAGGCCACCGGTGTCAAGTGAGGCACCTGCCTCTTGAAGATTCTTCAAGCTCCTCCTCCAAGTTCTCTCTTTTCAAGAGAATTCTTCTTCCAAAAATCCTCCCCCTCAAGAAGAGGGAGGTGTATTTATAGGCTTGAGTCTTCTGGGGGTAGTTTAGGAATTTCAGCTCCAACATGGGGGCATCTTGGGCATTCCAGCTCCACCATTGGAGCATTTTTGAAAATTTTTGAAAAATATGCCCAGCTTCACCAGTGGAGGTATTTTGGGAATTTCAGTTCCAATATTGAGGCATCTTGGACATTCCAGCTTCACCATTGGGGCATTTTTGGGAACTCTTGGAAAATATGCCCAGCTTCACCAGTAGGGTATTTTGGAAATTCTAATTCTAATATGGGGGCATCTTGGGCATTTTAGCTCTACCATTAGGGCATTTTTTCATTGGCACCATTGGCCAATCTCAATATTTTAATTAAAATATTCTAACTAGTGTGGATTGCCAGAAATTCAATTAATTGCATGCATGCCCAACATAGGTACCATGTAATTAATAAGCCACAAAAATTTGAAATATCTTTCTGATATAGCCCTTGAATATATATTTTCGAAAGTCTACCTTCTAGAGTTGATACACATATTAATTTCAGCTTCTAAAAATATTTTGTACGACTATAATCCTTCATTTGTTCGGCACGTCAACAGGATTGCAAAGTGGCTTGCTGTCGCTGCCCATCTTGTCTCCACGCCACATCAGCTGCACGTCATCCTAGCAAAATGTGTCGACGTGGACGAAAAGCCTTGGCTACGCAACACGTCAGCCCAGGCCACCTCCTCCGCACGCTACGTCGACTGCTCCTCAACTGCGCACCACGTCGGCTACCGCTCATTTTCGTTGTCATTGGCTACGCAAGATCATGATGCGCAGTTTCAATCTAACGGAAGAAAAAATCCCATGTGATTTCGCGAAGCCCGTCTACACAAACAGGCAAGAGAGTTGTTGGTTGAAGGTACTTCATTTAAATCGTGCAGCTGGGCTTGCGCAGGTGACCGTCTTTGGCTAGTAAATGAGCTGCATGAGCTCGTTGTCCGCTGAAAAGCTTTGGTCGCAGGATGGGGGCCACCTTCCTCTCTTGCATGCCATGTCAACTTCTTCACAGCACGCTGTTCAAGTAATGTCGGACCACTTCAACCATCTCTGCCTGTAGCCGGTGATGAACGGAAGCCGCTATCACAACTTCCTAGTTGCCGAGTGGAACTAGTCTGGGTCCATTGTCATTGCTCACCATCGACGGCCGTCAGCTGTTGCCTCCCCAATGAACCAGCCTTCTTCATCTCCGGCTGTTGGAAGCGTGGAATCGATCATCTCCGTTTTCCAATGGAGTGGGAGAAGATGCCCTGTTGCTGCTTCTTGCACCGCCGCCATCGAGCCGTCGAACGACCAATCCACTCCAGTCAAGAACTCGACAATGACTTCCTAACCTCCAAAAGCTCCCCGCCGTGCCGGATCTCCACCCTTGTTCGCCAGAGGATTCAGATGAAGATGGAAAAGCCCATCTGTTTTGGTCGCAACTTGCCGTTGCGACACCGCCATTTGACCATCGGACGGCTAATCTGTGCCGTCCAAAATATTGGCTTCATTCTTCTGAGTCCAATGCTAACCTTATTCCATCGGATCCCTGCTCCCATTAACAAAGAATATTAAAAAGGGCATTGAAAAACCCATTGTCGTTCTTGCTCACTGCTGATGATGGGTTGTTCCTCCGGCAAATCGACCCGGCCTTCTGCCATCTCTGATTTTCGTCGTTTGGCCAGTCTCTGTTTTTCGACAGGGTGGGAGAAGATCACTGCTACTGCTTCCTACGCTACCTCCATCCGACCACCGGAACGTCAATTTGCTCTGGACAGAAATTCAGCGTTACTGTTTCGACGCCAGTGCGGATTTTGCCATGTCCTCTCCGGTCACCGGTGGATTTGGCCATATGCCGAAAAAAATATTGGTTTTATCCGCAAATCATTGTTGCGACACCGCTGTCCGACCATCGGATGGTCAATCTGCTCCTGCCATGATGCCTCCGCCGTCATCCTGATGCTAGACAGCCTTTTTCCCTGTCGAATCCTTGCCTTCGGTCCTCGGAAGATAAAGAATAGGCTACTGACACAGTCTTCTTCCTTGCTGCCGGTGACACTGCCACAGCAGTTTATCCACTGCCGACGAGAGTTACTTGGGTCTGTCTAGGAAGAAAATTGAAGTTGCTGGAAAAGCTCGATCGCCGATGACCGCAAGTTGCTTTTGCCGCTGTCGTCTTCCCGCCCTTCGTTAAACTCCCCGGCTTCACGGCCTATTGGCACAAGCCTGGTTGCGCGGCACGTCAACACTGGATCGGGGAAGTCGTCCATCCCGCATTGTATTGCTTAGCAGTTTGTAGCTTCAGTGGATTAATATTCCAACAACAGTACATGAATTATGTGATCTGAGCTCAACGTGATTGGGCCACTTGACCAATAGTCAGATAACAGCGCTGCCACATCACTTACCAAAAGTTCAATGCACAAGACTCTCATCGATCATACGTCAGTCATGTTTAAAATGTGTAGCTGTCTTTCTCTCTCTATATTAAATATAACTTCTCAAAGGCTCTAGAGATAGGAGATGAATTTCGTGGAAAGTAATGGAAATCTTGGATTTTGAGTGGAAATCAAGTGAAATTGAAACCTGGGAGGTCAATGATGACTTCGTGGGGAAATAAAACTTTAAGGCCTCGAGAAGATTTAGGGCCTGACCAGGGGATTGGAATGGAATGAATTTGCATGAATTTGTTTGGAAAATTCCATATTCCAAGGCTTAATTTGACCAACACTTCCCAAATAATCCTACTTTTTGCCATCCTTACTAATATTTATTCACTTATTTATTTTAAATTTATTTACTTTATAAACGTTATCATTTCTTGTATTGCTTACGGTATTTTCTTTCCATCTCATTCCATTCCAATCTAATCCATATTACCCGGTCAGGCCCTTAAGGAAAGCGCAGAAATTCGCAATGGGACGATGCGTGCAGTCCGGTGTTTCAAAACACCTTCTAAGGTCCCACCTAAGTCATACGCTATAAAACTAATGAACATACAAAGAGAGCAATACTTGACTTTTCAGGTGCTTAGGGAATGCTGGCCCTATTTAGTAAATATTTACCTATGTCTTTTATCGTACAACATTTTAAAAAATTTTAAGATTTTTACAATTTTTAATATCTTGATTTTATAATGCAAGGACTTATGAAATTCTTGCCCATCAAATCAGAAAATGCCATGGGAACTTTGCTTTGTACAAGCTGCCACATATTTCAATGGCAAACACTGGTGTTGTATTAGAGGCGAGCCAGAACTACTAGATCAGTATCCCTAACATTGAGTGGGATGGACATGCAATGGACTGTTTATGAGGGCCCAACATTTTGGGAGCCCGAGAACAACCCAACTGCGATTTTTGGTGAGGCACCAAACACGTGGAGAGCTTGAAAGAGCCCAACTGCATTAATTGGGCGGACCAGGAAGCCCATAGCCGAAGGGAGGGCAGCATCCACAACATATCAAACAGCCAACAGCAGCACACAATCCTCAACCTGAGAGGAGAAATATGAATCAGAAACCGTCTGGCAATGTGAACTAAGGAGACCTTTTTCAGCTACGGGTGTGTTTGGTTGAGGGTGTAAAAGAGGTTGTATTTTGAGAGTGAAATGCAACCCAGAGCATATTATGGAGAAAAAAAAATAACATTATAAATAAAGTGTAGTAGGATGTATATTTTAAAAAGTTAAAAAAAAAAAAAAAAGGATTGACGAGTATAGAATTTATAGAGGTAAATGATAAAAAAGATTGGAGATAATAATTAAAAATGTAAGAATAATGATTAAAAGGAAAGGAATATAAGAAATAATG
The DNA here is from genome assembly GCA_036873735.1 of Pouteria campechiana. Lineage (NCBI taxonomy): Eukaryota > Viridiplantae > Streptophyta > Magnoliopsida > Ericales > Sapotaceae > Pouteria > Pouteria campechiana. The sequence continues at coordinate 14,521 of JAYJMB010022470.1, read as the reverse complement.
AATGCTTGTTTGGATTGAGCAAGGAATGCAGTGTGTAATAGGTTAACAGGGTAACACCCAACCAAAATGGTTAGTCCAATTTGGAATCCACATTTTGCTTCCATTGCAAAAATCCTACTGGCCCAAAAATCACAAAGTGCAGGACATTAGGTGAACCACTAGATTTTTGTGGAAGCATCAACACCTGCATCTTTAATGCATTTGGATCACCTGATGAGTGAACTGGGCATACATTGGGTCCATGAGCAGCTTGTTGACAGTGTGACTAACATGATAATGGCAAGAAGAGTTGCAAGGATTCATCGATGAGTTAAAAATACCACCAGCACCATATTAATTTTCAGGAAACAAAACCAAGAAGTTTTGCAAGTATTTACAGATCAGTCAAACAATCACCACCACCACAGCTTTCCAAGATACGGGTGAAACTTAGGCCAAGTTATAGTGAGTTAAGCTTAATTCAATCCTAACTTTATTTTCTAACCAAGCAATCACAAAACAATTGCCAAAGTCATGAAAATTGTGAACATTGGAGAAAGGGTAGAAGATAGGAAACTAGAGAAATGACAGTTACAAGGAAAATGCCAAGGGAACTTTGCTTTGTACAAGCTGAAACATATTTTCAAAGGTAAACACTGTGGTGTTAGGTTATAGATGAGCCAGAACTCTTAGATCAGTATCCCCTACAGTGGGTGGAATAGACATTGCGGACGGTTTCTGAAGGCCCAATAATTTCCAGAGTCTCGAGGACAACCCATCTGTGATAGCCGATAGCTGGTAAGGCACCAAACACCTGGAGAGCTTAAAAAGGAGCCAAAATAAGTGGATAAATGCAAGTTTTCAGGCCAGAGATCTTACAAGTTCAATGTTGTAATTTTAAGTTAATAAGGCGGACCAAGAGGCCCATAGCCAAAGGGAGGGCAGCATCCACAACATATCAACTCAAACAGCCTACAGCAGCACACAATCCTCAACCTGAGAGAAGAAATATGAATCAGAAACCATCTGGCAATGTGAACTAAGGAGACCATTTTCGGCGACGGGTATGTTTGGTTGAGAGTGTAAAAGTGCTTGTACTTTGAGTGAGGAGCGCAACGCAGAGCATACTATGGAGAGAGAGAAAAAATAGCATTATAAATAAAGTGTAGTCAGATTAAAAAAGTTTTTTTAAAAAAAAGATTGAAATGCATAGAATTTATTGAGGTAAATGATAAAAAAATAGAGATAATAATTAAAAAGTAAGAATAATGATTTAAAAATAGTGAATGCTGGTTTGGATTGAGCGAGGTATGTGGTGTGTAATAGGTGTAACAGGGCTGCATACCCTGTTACACCCAACCAGAATTGTAAGGCCAATTTTGGAATCGACATTTTGCTTCCATTGCAAAAATCCTACAAGCCCAAAAATCACAAAGTGCAGGACATTTGGTGGACCGCTAGATTTTTGTGGAAGCATCAATACATGCATCTTTAATGCATTTGGATGACCCGATGAGTGGACTGGGCATACATTGGGCCCATAGGAGCTTGTTGGCAGCGAGACTAACGTGATAATGGCAAGAAGAGTTGCAAGGATTCACCGATGATAAGTTAAAAAATTAACACCGCCGCCAATATTAATTTTCAGAAACAAAACCAAGAAGTTTTGCAAGTAGTTACAGATCAGTCAAACAATCACCACCACCACAACATCCGCCGTCCAAGTAGTAGCCCAGTTGAGGAGGAGAAGGCCCTTCAGGATACATATCGAGAGAGAGAGAGAGAGAGAGAGAGAGAGAGAGAGAGAGAGAGAGAGAGAGAGAGAGAGAGAGAGAGAGAGAGAGAGTTTAATGAAGAAGAGGAGAGGGGTGTACTCGAGAGCAATTTAATGAATGCGAGAAGTCAATGGGCGTACTTAGCAGTCAGCTTTGGACTAGTTGGTGTGAAATTTGAAACTGGCAATGTTGCAGTTGTGAAATTGTCAAGGGCTGCTGTTGCACTCATCTACCGTTCTTCCTACTTGAACAGTTTTTAAAAATTTTGAAAACGCTACACCAACCTGTCGACAAGTAAAGCTCGCACGGCGTATTGGGCTGCACATCTATGCCAAAAATAAGATAATTTTCGCTTATAAGGTGCCAGAACAAGGACACTGAGCCTACTGGGAAGCTTACTCTGTACTATTTCGAAATGAGACCATTTTAACATGGTTTAGGATTCTTTTCCTTTTCCAACTTAGAGATAAGATTGACACATTCTTTTATGTGGTGCCTCAGTCGTGGGCCCCTTTTGTTCGTGATCCATGTTGCTTGAGGAGCATTCCCCTATTGGTTCATAATTGAAAAGAGAAACACGATTCTATTAGACTTTTCACCTATTGGTAAATTCATCGGAGCTTTTAACTCCAAAGATATGGGTGTTATGAGCTAGATCTTTGAGGGCAAAGGAGTGATTTAAAATCCTTTGCAAGTGATTTAGTAACTCAATTCATGTCCTTAATTATATGTTTGCTCTAGTACGCACATAGGGTTTTTACAAATGTATGTTCCAGAGTTGAAACATTAATCTTTTCAGCTAAGCTCCATGCACATGTCAACAAGCAGACTAAAACGGACGTGCATAAGAGGCATTAATTAGCCCCAAAATAAAGTCCACTCATTATATTTTGAATTTTCAAAAAAAAATCCTAATTATTGCATTTTTCTTTTACAACTAAAGACCTTGGTGACGTGGGATTCACATTTTAGCGAATGCAGAAAAGATATTTTGGCCCTCTACCAACACCTTAAGATGCTTAATTAGTGAAGGATGAATACTATTTATATATCATTTTCTTAATAAGAGATTGGGATGCATTTAGGCTATCATGATTTACACCATCTTTGTGATATAATGGAGCAGCGGAAAAGTAAACCTAAAACTCTCACATTCTCATGGATAATCCTAACTAAGAAAAGCCAGATTTAATGGAAATTAAAGTAGAATTTGCCCATGGATATCTTGAGTTTGATATTTTTTTCTCCATGGTGGGGATTGGATGTTCTATACTTGTGCAAATGGTTGGTCCACCTATTAATTCATAGCAAGAAAAGAAGACTCATTAGATGGATAATTTATCAATTTGTAGCAAAAAGAATACTAATTATGTAATGTCTCGCAATAGGCAGGTCTACATGTGAACGAGAATACTTGTTAATTATGTAATGTCTCGCAATAGGCAGGTCTACATGTGAACGAGAATACTTGTTAATTATGTAATGTCTAGCAATAAGTAGGTCTACATGTGAAGGAGAATACTTGTTTTTTCCTTGTTTTTAGGGTAAGCAACAGTTGAGCAACTTGTGTCTTTAAACAGTTTTATTTCAACATACTCATGTATTTAATGCATTGCATGTGTTAGTTAATGTCATTGGGTGATAGTTCCATGATAGCGACTGCCTTATATCTATTAAAGGGAAAGGCAGAGTGTAAGATTGGGTTGAATGAAGGAGTGTTGTTACTAAGAGAACAAAGGTAGCGTGAGGAAGAAAAAAAAAATTCACATGGTCAATCTTTCTTTGTAGATCTTCAGCAATGTAAGTAGATAAATTTATATACATTAATATATGATAATTTTACTAAATCAGATTTTCAATTAGATATAGGCATTATGTGTTTTAGCTAGGATGTATACAAGAAAGCATCTTGTGCAATGACTAAATACATGTTTAAATGTAATTTTTAAGGTTAGCAAAACATGTTAAATACAAATAATATGTATGTTATTTTAAAGATCAGATTCATTGAATGTGTTTATTATACATGTATTCATTTACCATAGCATGTAAAGAGTGACTGGCTGGATGATCTATCAATTCTAGTAAGAAAAAATACTGATTGGATGATGGATATATCAATTAGTTATCGGGAAAAATACAAATTGGAAGACTTGGAAAGTCGACGGCTAATTAGAAAAAGTAGAAGTGGGGTGCCCATCTCCCTGAGAGGACTTGAGCATTGCCTTTTGATTATCATCTTCCAAGTTTAGAGGGTCATGATCATATAAGTGACCCGTTTCCATGACCTAGTGGTAAGCTGTGTTTGACAAGCTTTCCGTAGTAAAATTGGATTGCAGGTCTATCTCTTCAACTCTCAGCTTGGATTTGAAAAGTTACATCCAGTGAAAACAAAAAAAATCTAACCCACCAGACTTTGTTTATACAGTTTACTTTTCGTGTTGGTAAATATTTGTACTTTGGAATGTATTCAACCATGTAAAGTAAATAGGATAGTTTGAGAAATTAGATTTTTCGTGCATAAATGTTACATCAACATCACTTGAACACTTAGCCATGTACATTTAATCACTTGAGTATTTAGAGAGGATTTATATGATTATGTATACATGACCTCACTGAACCCTAGACCTTGTTGTGATCATTATTGCAGGCAAAATTCTAGATAACATATTACTAAGAAAATGATTTATGAAATTTGTAGACGTTTGAGCCTTTTAAGCCCACCTTATATGTGTGCATATCCATAGTCACCCCATTAAGCCTGTTATTCATTGTCTTTTCTTTGTTACCTATGTCATTAACCTGGCATTAAAATAAATTCAATCTTTTTGTCCCTTTCCCTTGCACATTGAACATTCTGATTAAGCATTTGCAATACGTCATAGTTGAACCCTCCGCACTTTCGCTTATATGGCCATTTTACATTTCTTTCCAATTTGGATCACCCAGGGGGCACTTTTTACAGTCTGTTTGAAATTTGGTAGAAGAGGCGAAAGAGAAAGCCAAATGTCAAATTTAGAAAAGATGAGGAAAGGGAAGAAAATGATCTAATATGATCATGAGATAGGTAATAGAGAATAAAAAGTATGCAAACTGAGATATACAAAAAAAAGGTCTTGTAGTGTGCTTGGAACCCATTCACCATTCTTCCTACTCAGTCCACCTAAAATTTTCTTGAGTGCTTAACAAATGTATTAACAAATTTCAAGTAGCATTTTGGGCTTCTTGGTAAGTTGCTTGTAACGTGCTAGAACTTATAGCATATTGGTATATTGGTAAGTTGACTAGCTGAGCTTTGAAAGGGAGCATTTATACACGGTTTTGGCAGAATTTATTCCTCCGAATTAGGCCAGATAATTATGCATGATTTGAACAGGTAGTCTACTTGTGCCTTTTGCGTTGATCTATGGTCCATTTTGGCTGAAACTTTATGATCCTAGGTGCTTAATCAAGCTAATATTTTGATGAGGTCTGTCTCCATATTGATGAGGCGAACTCCAGTAGTAAAGAGAAGAAGGGGAGAAAAAAGAAGCATAATGGATAGGGAAAAATGTAGAATCTCATTTTTTTATGAGATTCATCACCATCAACTAACCTACTTATACTTAATTATCAAAATTATCCTTTTGTGATTATTAAACGGACTTTCTCTATTTTCGAAATAGCAACTGTATAATTCTACTATTTCATTGGTTGAGGATAATTCTAATTTATTTTTATTTTTTTTATTTTTATTTGTAACAATTTGAACCTCACACCCAAATATATGTAGATCAGCCCCTGCCTGCATGAGATGATGAATTGAATGAAACGGTAAAGTGCTCCCAAGTTCCTATGAGAAAATAAGAAATAAATGTTTAAAAAGATAACTACTTTTGTTACTCACTGAATCTGCTTAAAAAACCAATTATATTTTAGTAGTTCAAGTATTTATTTCTGCATGTATGTGTCTATTTAATGAAGCTGAAACCATAAAGATCTTGTTGTCCGAGTTCAAGCAAACAACCAGAAATTACCAGGTTTGGCCTGGGCTCTGTGAGACATATCCAGTCCAGTTCAATCCCCAAGCTATCCAACAGCCGACGCCAAACATGGTATTTTATCGTTTTTATCGTTTCTAATGATCCCAGTTACAACTTCTGAAATTGATATTCTGCGTCCTACTTGAGTTTTTAATGGAAATAACCTCAACTTGATGTAGTAGGCATTAGACAAACACATAAACAGAACAAGGTGAAGTTCAGGCGTGGGCTTCATGCATTTCTCCTTGCGGGGCAGCCATAGCAACATTTGGAATTGCGGGGAAATGAATTCCTTCTAGGTTATATGACATATTGCCAGCTTACGCAAATGGGAAAATCTCACTACTCCACATTTCTTGTTAAGTTCGCTGAATCATGAAAGACAATACTAAAAATCATTAAATCAGACACTCAGGCATGCCATACTGAATTAGAATTATAAAAAGTGAATATTTACCACAGAAATTATTATATGATCTACTTTTGTGTATTTTTAACTTGTTCATTTATCTACTCGGAAAATATACATCTAACAATTTAAAATGGCATAAAAAATATAATATAGATCACTTATGATGGAGATAATTTCAATCACTTATGATCCGGAGATCATTTCAATGGTAAAATATTATCTTCTATATTGTCTTTGGTGTGGTCCAAATGAATATCTGATGTGGATAATTTTTATTTAAATAAATAAATGATATTTAAAAGTTAACATGAAATGTGGTGCCAGTTTACCCTTGGTTAAAATACAGAGAAACTGCATCATTGTAACTAAAGATCCACACCCCTACCTACATCATTACAAACACAATGTTGACATAATACTGCGTCCCTTTTCAAACACAAGCCAGTCATTGAATAGGTCTTAGAAATTGAACCAAACCTTGTAAATGAAGTTGGAATTTCTGCACTTGGTATCCTTTCACAGAACTACTTCTAATCGAGAATTGACTGAGACGACTTATATGCCATCTCACAGTAGAAAGCAAGGGCTAAAAATAATCCAGCTCAAAGCCGGAGAAGGACGTCCTTCACCAAGCCCATCGAGGAATACCAAGACGATGACGCTATTCATTCCTTTGAAGGGCATGTTGCAGCTTCTTAGCAGGATTTATCTTAAAAGATATAATAACAAGCTAGCCACCTCGCATACAAGTACAACATTCTTCAAATTATTTATTTTTTTATTTAGTCTAACTTCATAAAATATTTGTTGGTTTGTCTGTTAGGGGTTGATGGTCGAACCAGTTTTTTATATGAACTTCTGAAATTTTCAGACATTTATCAAACAACTTCCACATGGGCCCAAGAACTAGCTCCACATGATATCAACGATAAAAAAACAGGGACAGCTACATGCGTCGACAATGTCATTCTTTCAGATACTATTTTCTCTCCAGGCCACGTCCATACAAGCTGATACACCCATTAATTCTGGGACACTTGGTGATGGACTAGATTTCAGACGTGTGCTCATGGGCCAGATATCGGTGAATATATGGCCTACGGATGTTTTTAGTTCAACGGACCTCTAAATTAAACATGTATTTTCCTTTTTTCCGGTAGTGAAAATTGTACAGCAAAAAAGAAGAGAAATACAAAGAAAGGAAACTACAGTGAGGAATACTCGCAAGACTGAGCCCTTTCTTACAAAGAAACGGATGAATTCAAGGGTATGTTTGTTTTGAGGTAAAAGAAGAATAAAACCCTCTTTTTTCTTTCCTTTCTATATGAATATTAGCTATCTATTAATTATCTTACTTTTTTTAATATAATTAAAATCACCTTCTTTTTATACTGTTGCTTCACTTTTACATCTCTTTTACCTTAAATCAATTACTACAATAATAGGGGGGTTAACAAGGGTTGAGAAGATGATAATTTTACCAATTTAGAGAGTAACTTCAACCACAAAGTAAATAATAAATAAATAAATAAGACTTTTTGAAAACAATATATATAAGTTATAGTGTGAAAGAAGTAAAATTGTCATAAACAATTAAATATCACATCAAATAACGATTACCATAAAAACTGGCTTTCATACCTCTTTTAATTAGTTCAAGGAGCTTTTGTACATTTTTCTATGCTAAAACAAACACACCATGGGAGATAAGTATGACAAAAGCAATGTTCTTCTTGAGAAAATATCACTCCGTCCTGATGAGGAGGGAAGAAAACTAGTTCAAGCACATGAAAAGACTCGCCAAGCAAGTCTTAATATCTAAGCGGGGCATGATTCCAAGCGAAAAGACTTGCCAAGTGGCCTAGCTTGAAGCTGCCGATCAGTCTCTAGTCACCCAGCATATGAAATGACACCACCACAAGTATTAATATCTAAGCGGGGTATGATTTTCAGATAAGAAAATGACACGTAAAGGAAGTTTCAAAGCAATGTTGAAAGCTAATGATTACCCTTTTTATCTTTTCCATTAATTCCTCTAAATACGCCTATCATATAATTGCGTGCATGTGATGAATGGTGATGTGTGCATGACATCCGTTTGGCATATAACCTCACCATAATTTATCATCCCATCTCCATAATTAAAATAAAATAAATACACCAAAATACATTTTGGATCGAGCTTCTCTTTATCTCCAAATGATAAATGGATGTTATTCTTACCCTACTCAACATATTAACGTCGAAAAATAGCCCTAATCTTGTGTACACAATAAAAACGTTTGGACTTATGTTAAAAAAAATTACATTTATAATAGAAGGAAATAATGCCAGCAAAAATAAAAATAATGTAAGAGAAGTAATGGATAAAATAAAATAATAAGCTTAAAACATAAAATTGACTGAGATAGATAAATGGTTTGTCAAATAAAGGGGGAGGAAATGT
>JAYJMB010022450.1:0-40613 GCA_036873735.1 Pouteria campechiana | reverse complement strand
AGATATTGTAAAATTTAGAGTGTATTGTATGTTTGTATTAATGAACTTACAAAAGATATATAAGGTAGTGTAACGTCATGTCTTAGTGATTAATTATCATATTATGAATGAGATTGTATAACTAGAAGGATGTAGATTGCCATCATAATTCTACCCAGATCTTGGGCTATGGGTAAGTGGATGTTTGTATCTAGAAATTATATTATGGATTTAATATATTTGATAAATAATTATATAGGTTAAACCCTAATAATTTATGAGATACTCTATCCTTTTTCTAAAGAAAATAGTCGAGTTTCACAATGAGACTTGAGCAACCCACCCTAAAAGTGAGCAAAATCTTGGTGAATTTTAGCGGAAAATGGTAGGTCACGCCTCATAAGGTGGGCCGTGACAGGAAGGTTTAGAGATGGGTGTTTTAGAGAGAGGAAGCTTGATTTTCGAGACTGGAATCTTGATTCTTTAACGAAGAGAAGGATTAGATAAAGCAAGAGGAGGTGTGGACTCAAAAGAGGAAGTGCTAGATGAAAAAGATGTAGGCTTAGAAGAAAAAGTGCTAGATGAAGAAATTATTAAGATGGATGATGAGATGCCTCATTTTAAGGAAACAACCCATTCTAGTTCAATTACTCATAACCTTTCAAAACAATCTGGATTATTAAATTCTAGAAAGGGTGAAGGTAATTTTGCAAAATATGCATCAATCTACTTGAATTTGCACTGTCTATATACATCATATGGAAGATAGAATAGATTAGGATCAGATGCTTTTAGAACAACATGAAGTGGTACCCTCGGAGCTGACTTAAAACATATGGGAGCGTGGGATTGAGGATGAGTTGATTTAGATGTTGATGGTCTCTTGAAATTTAGTATGAAATTATTAACAAGTTTATCTATGTTTGGAAATTTTGGCTTAAAGTTTTTAAGAAAAGGTTTTTTATGATGATAACAATAAGTTTATGAATTCAAGGTCATCAAAATGTGGGAATGAAAGATATAAATAACTGAAACTTTCCTTTTGGGCTTTTAACATAGAATAAGCATGTTCATTTATTCTTTGTCTGTGCTCAATCTCTTTCTCTATCAATCTTATTTTCTTGTTAAGTTTTAAGGGAGGTGGAATCGAAATATTGGGGGATAGAAATTCATGTGGATCTTTTATAGTTGGAGGATGGTGAAAGGACTTTTCGGAGGAGTAAGAATGGTCAGCCACTTCTACTATAAGGACATCTTTATTTGAAGGAATGGAAGATGTAGGAGTGAATCTCCTAGTTTTATGAGGTGGAGGAATTGAAGCAGGATGAGGTTGAGAGGTAACTTGAGCGACACCTATTGAAGGATGAATGTTTTTCTTAGAAGTAGTTTTTATGGATTTAAGAATTTGAGCGAGAGAAATTTCTGAGTCAGATAGTGTTTCAATTGAATCAGATGAAGATGGAAGTGATGAGGATGTGGAAGGGGAAGAGTTATGACTTGTGTGAAAAAAAGGTGAGTGATGGAGTTGAGAGGGTGAAGGAGCAGGTGAGGAATAAGTAAACCTGATTGGTGAAACAAGTCTAGGGTCATGAAGTAGAGAGGATTGGGATGGTTGAGTTTGACCTTTGATGGATTCAACTAAGGAAATTAGAGTGTCTAGCTTTCAATCTAGTGAATCCATCCTAATATTGAAGGCTGAAAGAAATGTTTCAATGTTGTTGAGACTCTCTTCTAGGTCCTATGGAGTGGGATGAGTTGATGGAGATGGATGAGTTGGTCTAAATGGATTTGGACTATGAGGTGGAGATGGTGCAGCTACTACCTCTGCTTTTATTGTTACTGTTTAGGTTGATTATACATAATCCAGTGATCTTTCTTCTTCATCTCTTACCCATCTCGCTATTTTAACATAAGATATGGGATCTTGATTTTCCATTATTGTTGTTTCTTCAATGGAGAAGTCATCTTGTCTTAGCTCATCTATCATTTCTTTAACAAAAGAATCTAGTTAGTGCGAAGAAATCATCTTTCCAGCAGTTTGTCTATTGATTTATTCATTGCAAATAATAGATGAATTGTAGAGGCACAAATGCAGACGACTTCTCATAGACACAGACAAAGTAAGCTATTCATCTATGGTCATTATGCTACTTCTACTATGTCTTCTACTTTGTCTTTAGTAAGTTATAGACAAATTGCTTGTTCTCCTTTTAGTTAAGACAAACTCTATCTTTAGCTCTACATTTGTCTGAGCTTAGTTCCATTTGGTCTCTTGCATCTACAAGCTGAATTTGACTTTTTGTCATGGACGGATGTTGTATATTTGGAGTTTGTCTAACTCATCCATGTAGAAAGTTGGAGAACGATTTGTTTGAAGAAGATTTCTATAGAAATTGAAGCTTTGTTCATAGTGCCTAGTGATGTTTTTGGTACCAAATATGTCCTTCAAATGAATTGTATCTTTGAGTTCATGGACCAAAAATCTGAGTCACATTTGGACAACTATAGAGGCTTGGACATTATGGATTCAAATATGCTTTGTGGCTCTTTTCAAAGTTTCAGTACCATTCTTTTTCTAAGCGCTTGTCTTCCTATAGTGGATCTTATTCTGATGTATTCCTTGTATATTTTGTCCACTATATTTGATTTCCTTTCCTGTGTATCATATATATTTATTTCTACAATGCTTAGGATCACAACTATTAGTATCTTAATTGTTAACTCATTTATTATTGCTCATCATAAGAACTTGGTTGTTTGCCATATACACTATTTTGGATCAACACACTTAACCTCCTCTCTCGAGTGCCAGGACAAGTATTTATTCTTAATATCCCAATTTTGAAATCCTATAAAAATTGGAATATTAAAATAGCATTAAGACTTATGGTTCTTTTGAATAATCTCACATAACATAGAAGCTTTCCCAATTCATCTAGCATTAAATGTCATGATGTTTAGATCCCATTCAGAGTTACCTCTCCCAAGTGTCAAATCCTAAATGAAATATCATTCAATAAATGACCAGTAGATTGAAAGCATTAATCACATAATATTACAAATAAATCAATAAACTTCAACACAAGATCCTTTTTTCCTCTAGAAAGAGGAGTTTAGCTACTCATGTTCAAATCAAAATCTATAACATAACCATACCGCATTAACCAAAATCTGAATCCAAACTCTAATCCAAAACACAAGTAACAAATACAAATGAAAACATGAAAAGACTAGAGATTGATGGCACTAAACTCTTCTTCTTTAGTGCTTGACTTACAATTCAGCTTCCAAAAAAAATACTCCTCTAAAAGTCCTCTCTCCATTCAATAAAAACCAGGCAACAAGAGAAGCTCAAAACTTGGAGCAACGCTGACGCCATGACATGAAATCTTCTGCCTCCGCTAGCTGCCTTGCACGAATTTGACGCCACGGCTTGGCATTTGATGCCCTGATGTGGAATCTTCTGCCTATATTTTCTACTCCACTTGATTCTTTTTTTAGCTGTTTCATTGCATTTTTCTTCTCTTCAGATTTACTCCATTTCTTCCCACTTTTCATTGAATCTAGAAAATAAACATAAGATTCATGAATAGCTTATGAAATATTCAAGAATTAACATATAAACAAGCTTGAACAATATTAAATATAAGTAAATAAAATTCACTTATCAAATACCCCCAAACTTATTCATTTGCTCGTCCTCAAGCAAAATAAAAGAGCGCACTTTTACTAAGAACACAAAATACATCAATTAGGTTCATCATTCAACCACCTCAATAGAGTCAACATGGACAAGAAGAAAATTTCATCATATATATCTAACATTTCTACTTGAACCTTATCCTCTCTACCTTAGATTCCTAGTGCAAGTAGTGCCAACAATATTGCCATTCCAATTTGTCTCGTTTCACACTTAATTTCATTCAAGCAACCAAGTAATGCATATTCAGTGCAAACCCTATAAACTCACAACTTGAAAGAGAGACTATAATAAATTAGTATACGATGTTTAACTTTCTTTATTTTCTTCTTTACTCTGCTTGTTTTCCTTCTATGGGTTGCATAACTATCACATTGTTCACAATTATGTTCTTTTGAATTCTTTGGAATGTGATCCCCCAAATTCTTGGGTTGTATTACTACCACACCTCCAAACCTATTTTTTGTTTAGTTCATGAGATGGGATCCCCCAAGTAAATGATGAATCTAATGTTTGTCTCAAACACTAATTGTAATGAGTTCTAGAGTTCAAACTAAGTTATGCATACTTAGTTGCCTAAACTATTACTAAGTACTCAATGGATTCAAAAGGAATGGCTATGTGATCAATGTATCTACTGAATCTAAAGCAACTTAGATAAGTGATCATGTCAAATGTATAGATAATGATGATATTCATAATTTTCATCCTGACCATTGTTATATATCTCTTATGCATCATAGGTTTTCTACAATGACACTGATCAATGTTCAAAACATAAAAGAAACAAAACACATTTTTTTATATATTTTCAAAGACCAAACATAACCATAATCAAATAAAGCACTAGACAGAAGTACTAAACAAAAAACATGAACTAACCAAACACACAACACAGATTAGACCCCTTAGACACACAAACACAACTAAGATCAACAATACTATAACAGCCCATGGCCACACTATTCAGGTATTGTCTACTTTGGACCATTATTATCCTCATGATTTTGCCCCTTTGTAGTTGATGCTTATACAACCCCTACAAAAGGTGCCTTTGAGGGTTTACGACCCTGCAAGACTCGGGCATCATAGCTTATCCACCTCAAGTTATCGTCCGCTTTGGCATAGTAGGCCCACGCCACCCCCTCACGATTTTGTCCTTGACCAAAGACAAGGCACCAAATCCCTGTCAAAGTGCCTTAATAGGTTTCTAGAGAGCCCCACAATTTAAAGTTTAAGTGCTTTCTCCCCCTTTTTGATGTTATTTCCATGCCACCCCTTAAGATCCCTATTTTTCAAGGTAGACTCTGTCAGATTTTTGACAAAATATTTTCCTTAAAACTAAGAAAATAGTAGGAAAATGATAAAACACATAGGCTCTGATGTGCTGTCATAGGCAACCAAATTTAGAACCTATACTTCAATTAAATTATTTGTAGTAGTGCGAGTAAGGGTTGATCCTCCGAAGAGTATCTAGCCTAATTTTATGCTACGTGAATGAGAATGGGGGGTTTTAGTATAATAAAAATAGCAGTTGCAAAAGAAATCAATCAAAGAAACAAACCTTGGTCTTAGTTGACTTCCACCATCAGAATCTCAGGAGTGATCATTGAAACAAGCATAAATCAATTTATACTTTGAATATTCACCATTGGAACAAATTTTCCTCTCTCTCCTTCATAGTAGTTAATTAGAAACACGCGATCTAATTAACCCTAACTTCTAAACAACCTTAGACATGCACTATAGATTTAATCTAATAGCAACTTTAAGATTTGTAGAGATTGGTGTATCTAAATAACACAAACACACGTGATTGCATTCAATTCAATTAAATATTCCTCCTAAGATTTAATAATCTCTAACATAGCAAATTATTAAACTTTAGTTGCCTCATAGATAAGATTGATCAAAAAATTATAGATTTGATATCTAATCTAACAATAGATTGCAATGAATATAAGCAATTAAACACAATAATCATGAAAATAAGCATTGAAAAATATTCAATATTCAATGCATGAATTGAACCATAAAAACAAATTAAATCTCACAACATATTGATGCGGAGGCTTCTGTCTCCTTAAACAGAGGAGAAAAGTTTAGCCACACAAGGCCATTAGATCACAAGAAAGTAAAATAGAAAAAAGAAGAAGAAGATTCTCTGTCGAAAGCGGCTAAAAAGTCCTACTCAAACCCTCATAAAAGAACCCCCCAAAACCCTAGGGAACTACTATTTAAACAAAGCCAGAAATATGTAAAATTTGCAAAATTCACAGAATCCAAAAGTGTTGGTCGAATGCTGGCACCTTCGGCGGCACCATATTGTCCGGTGGTCAGGTGGTTGAAGGAGTGTTGGCACCTGTGGCGCCGGTTTGTTGCCTTCAGTGCAGCTTTGCTCCTTTGCACTTCATTTTGCCTTTTGCTATCTTCCTCTTAGTTTCCCTCGACACAGTTCTTATCTCTCAAAACTTCCAACATGAAAGTATTAAAAATTTTTCTTGTGTTTTCATAACATCTTCAATCATCTTAGTCAGAGGTCGAATGAGAGATTTATGCTCAAAATACAGAATGATGCTAAAGTTGTTCAAAATCCTTCAATTGACTTCTTTTTGCACTTAACCACTCCAATTGTCTCCTAAATCAGAATATAAGAATAATGAGTATATTTAGAAATTAAATAGGTTTAAAATATTAAGTAGTAAGGGAATAAAATATGATATTTTGCGTTCTTATCAAATTCTCCCATACTTAACTTTTGCTCATCCTCAGGCAAAACTCAAATTCGCTCTCTCCCAAAAGAACATTAAGGTTGCAATTATTATAAACAAAGAACAACCAAAATTTTTAAAATTCATAACACTTCATGAATAACTCATTCTTACACAACTTATAATCACTCAGTAAGAATTCTCTCTTGAAGATGGCTTATACTAAACAAGTAGAACCCTCACAAAAATAAACACTCTACTCTCATGTGTTTGAAGGGCATATGTCCTGTTCAAATTCATTTTAGTGAAAATGATCTACCATAAGCTTGCATATCTTCTCATTCTCCATCATTGGGATCATAAGCATATCATGAATTATAAGGACTTTTCATGGGTTGTAATGGGGTTTCGGGTAAAGGTGAGAAATATCTGGGAATGCAACTTAAAAGCCATTGAAATTAGTGAAGCATAAATAAATCAACTCAATCTCAAATATATAAGACATGTAAAGCCACTTGTTTCATCCAGCATCTTTCACCTTTGAATACATGATGTATAAACATACTCCTTCCCTTGAAATTTTAATATTTTCTTTTTTCTTTTTTTCTTTTTCTTTCACTTTGACATTTTTTTCAATTTTAAGAACAACATGTCCTATTTCACTAATCATATTCATTCCATAAATTCAGACACCCCCACACTTTATTTCTTGTACACCCATACATAGCACAATGATGACCCATGCTCTACTAGATCCATGGCTTGTTTAAAGATATTATTTTTTTGGGTTTCAATCTTGTAACATTGGTTCATAATAAAAATCTATAAAGCTCAAAGGGGCTCAACAAGAGGAAAAATTAATTATTAAGTAGGCTATTTGGCTCAACTAGCTCAAAACAAAGAAGGCCTTAATTATGTTCATGCATGCATGTATCAATGTGATTTCAAAGAGAATCAAGGCAAGTTCTAGAGAAATAAATCCATGGAAGAATATCTCTCATGAAAAAAAAGAATAAAATCGATGTGGATATGTTAGTGTAAAGACTCAAAATCTTAGTAGCTTTTGTCTACAAAATTTAGTTATCACCATTCTTAAGGAAAATAACTAAACCAAGCAATTACAAATTGGAAGATTAGTTAATCAATCATGTTATAAAATTTTCAAGCTTAGTTAAATCTTGCTCACTACATCCTCAACCTCAATTCATAGGAGACCACCAAAACAAAGGGCAAAATTAACTCTCTCTCTTAATTTTTTTTGATAAAAACAAAAACACAAAAACATAACCTAAACCTTAATCCCCTCCCCCACATTTAAAACTTACATTATCCCTAATGTAAGGTCAAATGCAAAGAAGACACAAAAATAACCATAATATAAATGCAAAAATAAGAAGGAAATAAGAAAAAGAAACACAAACTCCCCTTGGGTTGCCTCCCAAATGACGCTTTTGTTTATATTCGTTGGCTCGACTCAATGCTTCCTCCTTTAGTCAATGTAAACTGGTTGTTCAAGATCCACTTCTATAATATTTCCAACTTGTACTCCTTCATAGAAAGGCTTAAGTCTATGACCATTCACTATGAAAACTTTGGAAGTTACCAAACTTTGAATTTCAACTGCACCATGAGGAAAAACTTTAGTGACAATAAAAGGTCCATACCAATGAGAACTTAACTTATCTGGAAACAAATGAAGTCATGAATGGTATAAAAGGACTTTCTGACCAACATTAAACTCCTAGAAATCATCTTATCATGAAAAGCCTTTGTCTTTTCCTTGTAAATCCTTGTACTTCATAGGCATCATTGTGAATTTCCTCTAACTCTTGTAGTTAGAACTTCTTGTACTCTCCACTTTCATCCATGTTCATGTTGAAACTCTTGATAGCCCAATAAGCCTTGTGTTCTAACTCAATGGGAAGGTGGCATGGTTTCCAAAAAACTAGCCGATAAGGTGATATACCAATAGGTGTCTTGCATGCAGTCCTATATGCCCACAAGGCATCATCCAAGCACAAACTCTAATCTTTTCTATTGGGATGAACTATCTTTTCAAGAATGGACATGATCTTCTAATTTGATACTTCAACTTATCCACTGGTTTGTGGATGATAAGAAGTTGATACTATACAGATCACATGATACTTTTTCAGTAAAGCTTCAATAGTTTGATTTCAAAAGTGAGTGCCTTGATCACTTATCAGAACTCTTGGAATTCCAAACCTGGAGACTATGTTATACATGATAAAATTTGTAATAAATTTGGAATCATTTGTCTTGGTGGCTTTAGCTTCTAACCATTTTTAGACATAGTCAACAGAAAGTAAGATATAAACATCACCGAAAGATGCAGGGAATGGTCCCATGAAATCGATGCCATAAACATAAAAAATTTTGCAATATAGCATGGGATTTTGTGGGATTTCATTCCTTTGAGATATATTACCTATCTTTTGACATTGATCATACAACTTACAAAAATAATATAAGTCTCAAAATAAAGTTGGCTAATAAAATCTACACTCTAACACTTTTCTTGTTGTCCTCTTGGCTCTAAAGTGATCTCCACAACCATAAGAATGACAAAAGGTGAGTATATAATGAAATTCATTCTCAGGAACACACCTTCTTATCACTTGATCTGCACAATGATTCCAAAAGTATGGGTTATCCCACACATAATAATTTGCATCACTCTTGATCTTATCTTTTTTATTCTTAACAAAACAAGAGGTAAAGTATCAGTGACCAAATAATTTACCATATTCACATGCCAAGGTAGTGTCTCACTCATAGAGAATAATTGTTCATTAGGAAATGTTTTTTTGCAGATGAAGTTCATCCTCTACATGAACTGGATGACTCAAATGACCTGCAACACAATTTTCTATTCCTCTTTTGTCTTTGATCTCCATGTCAAATTCATTCAAGAGAAGTATCCATCTTATTAGCCTTGATTTTGCTTCCTTCTTCATCATCAGATAACAAAGACCTACGTGATCAGAATAAATAATGACTTTAGTACCAAACAAATAAGATCAAAATTTTTCTAAAGCAAAGACAATAACTAGAAGTTCTTTCTCACTAGTAGAATAATTTCTCTGAGCATCGTTCAAAGTCTTTGAAGCACAATAAATGACATGAGATGCTTTCCCAATTCTCTGACCCAAAACAACACCTACTACATAATCACTTGCATCACACATTATCTCAAAAGGGACACTCCAATCAGGGGGTTGAATAACCGGGGTTGAAGTTAAAAGTTCCTTTAGCTTGTCAAATGCCTTTTTACATGTCTCATCAAATTCAAAAGTCACATCCTTTTGCAGCAACTTGCATAGAGGTAATGCTATTTTGGAGAAGTTCTTAATGAATCTTCAATAAAAACCTGCATGTCCAAGAAAATAATGAACTTCTCGTACATTAATGGGATAAGGTAAAGATTGAATAATATCAACTTTAGCTTTATCCACCTTAATTCCCCTAGTTAAAACAACATGACCCAAAACTATACCATGTTCAACCATGAAATGACATTTTTTAAAATTTAACACAAGGTTAGTTTCTATGCATCTTTGAAGAACAAGCGTAAGGTTATGTAAGAATTATCAAAGGAGTCTGCATAAACTGTGAAATCGTCCATAAGACTTCTATAATTTGCTTGATATAATCTAAAAATATGCTAACCATACACCTTTGGAAAGTGGTTGAGCATTGCAAAGGCCAAAGGCCATTCACCGATATGCAAAATTCCCAAATGGTCATGTGAAAGTTGTCTTCTCTTGATCTTCTAGAGTAATTGCAATTTGGAAGTAATGTGAATAACCATCAAGGAAATAATAGTGAGAATGTCCAACTAACCTTTCACGCATTTGATCGATAAAAGGTAAGGGAAGGAACCAACTCGCCACCCATTCTGAGCATGAGTAGGAACCAACTCATTATTCTAATTTTTCATAATAGTTATTCTAATCTTTTTAGGAACCACTTGAATTAGGCTAAACCAACTACTATCCAAAATAGGATAAATCATTCCAACTTCAAGAAATTTGAGGATCTCCTTTTTCACTACATCCATCATGAGTGGGTTCATTCTCCTTTGCGGTTGATGAGAAGGTTTTACTCCTTCAAGTAAGATTCAATGCATGCATGTAGACAAGCTAATTCCTTTAATATCTGCAATTGTCCACCCAATAGTCATCTTATGCTTCTTCAAAACCTGCATAAGCTTTTCTTCTTGTACTGCATTGAGTTTACTTGAGATGATCACTGGCAAAGTTCCTTTGTCTCCAAGGAACATGTACTTGAGGTGACTAGGAAGAGGCTTCAGTTCTGGAATGGATGCCTGCAAAACGGATGTAAAAGGCTCTTGTTAGAAATTGGTAACTCAATAGAAGTTTTCTTACCTGATTTTGGTAACTTTGAAAAGTCATCCAATGCTACAATATTTTCCTACAAATTAATACTCAAAGGTAAAGCCTCATTCTCTTTCTTAAGATGTTTACTAATGGCAACTTTCATTTCATCTTTTTTATCAAGTTCAAAACCTTCCTATACACAAGAATCAATCACATCAATAGTAGACAGGATTATCATCATCAAGATATTCTATGACATCATAAATGTTAAACTTCACAATTTCACTATGAAATTCCATGGTAAGTGTACCACTGTGAATATCTATATTGGTTTTGGATATCTTTAGGAATGGTCTTCCTAATAAAATATGAGCAGTTTGATCACCATTCTCCATATCTAGCACATAGAAATCAACAAAAAAAATCAAATCATTGACTTGCACAAGAATATCCTCAACTACAACTTTTGGATATGCATTGGATCTATCAGCCAAATGAATCATAATACCAATGTTATTCAAAGGTCCAAGTTTCAAAGAAGTGTATAAAGAATATGGCATGACATTAATGGGAGCTCCTAAATCTAACATGGGTTTCTCAAGTCTAGTGTTACCTATCATGCAGGAGATAGTAAACATACTTGGATCTTTGCACTTTGTCGGAAGTTTTCTTTGAATGATTGCAAAAACATTCTCTCCTACTCTTACCTTTTCAAATCCCTTAAGTTTCTATTTTCTCTTTATTGTGCACAATTCTTTCAGGAATATAGCATAACAAGGTACTTGTTTAATGACACTAAAAGGAAAAATATTTACCTCACATTTACGGAAAGTATAATAGAAATATTTATAGTTCTTAATTTTGTGAGATTCTACTAAAACCTGAGGAAAAGGAGGTAATGGTTTATATTCAGAAAGAGGTGAAAACTTATGTTGAGTTACTTCATTACTATTGGGAATATCCTTATCTGCAACAATATCTTTCTTATTTTCTTGCTCCATTAGTGTAGGAGTCATCTTTACTGGAATGTTAACCTCTTTACCACTTATTAAAATGATTACACTTGCATTTTCCTTTGGGTTCACCACCATTTGAGAGGGCGATTTCCTTAAACTTTGAGCCTTTAGCCGATTGATTGTGGCTGCCATCTAACTTACTTGGTTTTCTAAACTCTTTATGCTAGCTCTCATTTCTTGTTGAAATTGCAAAGTGTTAGTGGCGAGAGACTTAACAATATTTTCTAAAGACATATAAGAGTTAGAAGTTTGTCCCTATTGTTGTTTAGGTGGATATGGCTGCTGATACTACTAGAAACTTGGGTGATTTTGAGTGAGGGGCTAACTTGCTTGTAGATTCCCATAGCTAAAATTGGGGTGATCCCTCCATCCTGAGTTGTATGTGTTCGAATAAGGATTATACTTCCTTTGTGGTTGTCCAGAAAAACCACCCATCATATTTACTTACTCAATAGGTTCCTGTTAAAGAGTTGGGCACATATTAGTTGGATGCCCTGCCACTAAACAAATTCTACAAGCTTTCACCGTTTGTTTATTACCTATAGCCATTTGATGAACAAAATAAGTTAGACATGCAATTTGTTGTTCAAGGGAGGAAACACTTACCTCATTAATAGGCCTTAATGGAGAGTCAAGCTTAGTGCCAAGTTGTTGCCAATTGGCTACCATGTTTGCAATCAAATTTTTTGCAGCTCCAGGAGTTTTATCTACTAAAGCTCCTCCACTAGCAGCATCAGTCATGCTTCTTTCAATAGGAAGAAGGCCCTCATAGAAATTTTGTATGAGTAGTTGCTCACTAGTCTGATGATGGGGGCAGCATGCACATAATTTCTTGAAACGTTCCTAATATTCATACTGGGATTCTCCACTATGCTATCTCACACCATAAATTTCCTTCAGAATGTTCGCCGCCCTTGGAACTAGAAAATATTTCTCCAAAAATAATATCTTCATCTCATTCCATGTTGTAATGCTCTCAGATGGTAAATAATAGAACCAATCTTTTGCCAAATCCTTCAGAGAGAATGGAAAGGCCCTCAATTTAATTTGCACTTTCATTACCCCTGTGGGTTTCATACCCATACATATCACATGAAACTCTTTTAGATGCTTATGGGGATCTTTGCTTGCAAGACCATGAAAGTGGGCAAGAGATGTATTAGTCTAGATTTTAATTCAAAATTAATGGTAGCATCTAAAGTAGGAAACGTTATACATAAGGGTTGTTGATTCAAATTAGGGGCAACAAGTTCTTTCAAAGTTTGATTTCCAGCCATGACTTGCTCCTTTGTCGTGTTAGAAATTCTCTAAGTTTCTCTCCTAACCTATGCAAAGTTCTCTCTATTTTTGGCTTGTACTACAAATCACCTTAATTAGAAAATCGAGTAACAATCACAAATAATTAGGAAAATCAAATAAATTATAAAAAAAGTAAGGGAAATTTTGAAGAAAAATATAAGAAAAAAGAATAAAGATCAAAGCACAAAAATTAACTAGAATAACTCCCTGGCAACGGTGCCAAAATTTTGATGTGCTATCGTAGGCAACCAAATTTAGAGCCTATACTGCAATTAAATTATCTGTAGTAGTGCGAGTAAGGGTCGATCCCTAAAAGCATATGTAGCCTAATTTTATGCTATGTGAATGAGAATGGGAGGTTTTAGTGTAATAAAAATAGCAGTTGCAAAAGAAATCAATCAAAGAAACAAAACTTGGTCTTAGCCAACATCCACCATCAGAATCTCATGACTAATCATCAATACAAGCATAAATCAATTCATACTTTGAATATTCTCAATTGGAACAAATTTCCATATCTCTCATTCAATGTAGTTAATTAGAAACATGCGATCCAATTAACCCTAACTACTAAACAACCTTAGACACACGCTGGAGATTTAATCTAATGGCATATTTAAAATTTGTAGAGATTGGTGAAGCTAAATAACACAAACACATGCAATTGCACTTAATTCAGTTAAATATTCCTCCTAAGATTTAATAATCTATGGTGCAGTAAATTATTAAACCCTAGTTGCCTCACAGATAAGATTGATCAAACAATTAAGTAGTTGATATCTAATCTAGCAATAGATTGTAATGAATAATAAACTAGTAGGCCTCATAGCAATTCAACACAATAATCATGAAAATAAGCATAGAAGAATATTTAATATTCAATACATGAATTGAACAATAAAAACAAATTAAATCTCATAGCCTGTCGATTCTGAGGCTTCGATCTCCTTAAACCAAGGATAAAAGTTTAGCCATGCAGGGCCCATTAAATCATAAAGAAAGTAAAAGATAAAAGTGAAAAAGAAGATTCTCTATCGAAACCCGCTAAAAAGTCCTCCTTAAACCCTCGCAAAAGAACCCTCCAAAATCCTAGGGAACTACTATTTAAATAGAGCCAAAAATATGCAAAGCAGAATTCAAAAAGTGTTGGCCCGACGCTGGCACTACCAGTGGCACCATACTATCCGATGGTTGGTTGGTTGAAGGGGTGTTAGCATCGGCGGCACCAAATGGGCACCGAATGCACCAATCTTCAACCTCCGTTGCTGCTTTGCTCCTTTGCACTTCATCCTATCTTTTGCTTTCTTCCTCTTAGTTGCCCTTAATATAGTCTTTATCTCTCAAAACTCCCAACATGAAAGTTGTAAAATGGAGTGATGCTGAAGTTGTACAAAATCTTTCAATTGACTTCGTTTTGCACTTAACCACTCTAATTGTCCTTAAATCAAAAATAAGAATAATGAGTATATTTAGGAATCAAATAGGTATAAAAGATTAAGTATTAAGGGAATAAAAGATGATATTTTGCATTCTTAACAAGCTCAAGAGTGGGGCCTTACAAAAACACATAAAGAAGACACACAAACACACTCATAATAACCAATACCCCCAAATTTTAAAACCACATTATCCTCAATGTAGAATAAAGGTGATGAAATGAGAACTTTCCTAATATATATCTTCACTCATCCTCTTCATCATCCCATTCTTCTGATTCTTCTTTAAAAAGATATGGAGGAAAGGTGGGTGGAATGGGGAAAATAATGGAGCTGGTGCCTTGTGACATACTGCAATTCTTGAACATCATATTCAAAACATTGGTGTAGTCCACAAGGTAGTAGAATTGTTGCCTTTGATCCATCAGCATGTGTTTCTATCACTATTCATCTGACTTTCTCATTTTTGCTATTTACTTTTGTAAATCAGCCAATGTTAGTTCGCTAGAAGGAGGAGGTGCTGCTAGTCTTTGCTAAGAAGAGCTTGGTGTAGCAGGCTCGCTTACATCCTCCTCTTAAATACCTTGTTTCTTACAATTCTGCAGCATATCATGTTTGATGGGGCCTAACATTTGTTGTAGCTCCTCAGAAATAGTAGTAGGAACTTTGGCCTGGAGACATATTGCATAAATAAGAGAAGGGTGCTTCAAGCCTCCTCTCGGCTTTCCTGTGAACCACAAAATAATGGATTGTTCAATCACTCACCTTACATCAATAGACAACACTATTTGGATAGCATAGTTAAGGAGCGCTCTCTCCTTTATGATTTCAGAAGAGTGAATGGTTGGCAGCCACTTGGCCGAGATAAAGTAGTGTCATGCTTTACTCTTCGGTTTGAGCTGCCCTAGTGGAAAGCTATTTACTTTGTCATTCCTACGCTTCCATTGGGTCCTCGGCTTGGCAAGTAGACTGATGACAACCTCAAAATCTGGCCCTTGCTCTAGCCAGGTTGAGTATTCATCCTCACCAATGTCTTCCAAGCCATAAACCTAATTGATGGAAGAATGGTCATATGGTACCATCTTGCCCCACGCCAGTGCCCTCACTTTCCTCGAATTGGCCTTGTGCTACTCCCTGGCAATTGCATAGAACTCTCAAATGACTAGCACTAGTGTAGCACCTAGTTATGCTATAAATTTCTCCTAACCCCTTTGGCTGAGCATGTTCGGAATGCTACTAGCAAGAAGAAATAATCCCCTCTCAAGGATGCAAGACCTATGAACAATGGAGCAGTGATAGTCCTTGGTTGCTTGCTCATTAAAAAATGTGGGTTCAATATGGGGGTTAGATGTTCCACCTCGCTTTCTTTTTGATGGACTAGCAGATTTACTCTTTGTGGGAGGCATAATGAATAACAGCTCAAGCAAAAGCCTGTGCTCAATAGATTAGAAATTTCTTCAAACCTCACATAGAGAGAATGCAACCCTTGCTTCAATGAATCATTTCCACAAACACCCTGTGAACACTCCAAATTTCAGCAAATTCCCTCGATGCATTGTACTGAATTCTTGAAGCACTTCACATATACATCAATCACCATTCAAGAATCCCCACTCATTTCACCAAATTTGCACATTGCATTTGATTCAAAAAAACTATCAAACACTTAGAATGCAGCTGTTCCATTGCACTTTTCTTCTCTTCATATTTACTCCATTTCTTCCCACTTTTCATTGAATCTAGAAACTAATCATAAGATTCATGAATAGCATATGAAATATCTAGAACTAACATATAAACAAGCTTGCGCAATATTAAATATAAGTGAATAAAATTCACTTATCGCTCCAACTACTTCTAATGACTAGCTTTACAGACTTTTGAAGTTGGATTCTGTCATCTAAAGGATCCTCTAAAGGTCTTCCATGTTTTGTACTAAGTTTTAAATAGTCTTTCAAACCTCTAAAATTAGGCTTTCTTCCTTTGAATTTCTACTTTAAAATTTCTAGACTCGTTCTACACTCAAAAAATCATCTTCAAACCTCTGACCTTTCTGTTGGTCCCATTACAATGGTAGCTCAAGAAGGGGGTGAATTGAGCTTTAAAATTATGGCCAAATTAAAATTATTTTACTGAAAATAATTGTAACAAATCACACAACACACAAATAATGGTATTTTTATAGTGGTTCGGCTATACTTAGTACCTACTCCACTCTCTGAGTTAGCCTCTCTTGTTGCACTCAGGTTCGGCTAAACACCTATTGGTTTTCATAAACTCACCAATAAACTTTTACAACCATTGGTTTTTGAAGCTCACCATCAAACTTATAAAAACACCCAACAAGTCTCACTTGCTATAATCAATAACATAATCCAAGATAATAGAAAAAATATTGTACAAGAATATGCCTCTTACTTAGGCAGAGTGTACCGAATTAAATGTGGAAGAAATAAATACAATAGAGTTAAATGCAAGAGTTTCAGACTCTAGAGAATGTTGCAGAGGAATGAGCTTTGAATGTTGTTTGGAGTGTTATGCAGTGGAGTTGAGAACTTTTTGGAAGAAAACTTTGACTATGTAAATCCTTAGTAAATTCATTTGGTAAATTCTATATTCACTAGAATGTCCCTGTTTACTCCTTTTATGCTAGGATTCAAAATCTACCCATTGTGGTTGGTGGCAAGCATTAAATACGAAGAAATGTTCCAAAAATTTGACCATTGAAGCATTCTCTGGGCTTCATACCACCTAAGTGAAGACTTCAGCACATCTGGAATGGTGGAGAATGTTTCTTTAGAAGATTGCACCATCTGAAGACATCACAGCTTCGGACCATTTGAAGCAGTGACTTTGTAACGTCTGAATTTAGGTAACTTGAGTTCCTTATGACAAAAACAAATAGGTTTCATCTAAAATTCTTCATCATAGCTAAAGTAAGTTCTTTAGAATGTCTGAAGTAGGACGAATCCATTAACTATGGGATCTTGAACTTCAGCTTTTTTGAAATTATCTTGACAACATTTGAAATAAAATTTCAACACGTCGAAAGCTTGCCTTCATAATGTCTACTAAAGTTTGGGACTTAGTCACCTTTTGACTTTTGAACCTTCAGACTTTAGAGACTTGTTGTAGAGTTGTTCAACATGTCTAAAGTAATGACTTTGTAATGTTCAAAATGACATTACACTTTCAGCATTTTGGATTCCTACTTCAGACCATATAAACTTGGCTTCGTAATGTCTGAAGTGGCGTGTTGTTCTTCTAAAGCATTGTCTGAAGCTTTACTTATGTCTAAACTTAGGCATCTTTCCTTATTTACTTTAGTAGTGTGCATCACCACATATGAAATGACTTTGAAGCTCTAAATTGATGCCAGACATATCCTTCAACTATAATTTGGCTTTGGAAACTTAGATCACACGTCTGAAACATTTTGGAGGTTGTTCAAGACATAGATCATGTGTCTATAGTTTCCATTCTTCAAACACACTGAACTTCTTCATGTTTTGAGATTGTTCCACATGATTTCAGACATCTCCCATTGCATTTAAATTACTCTGGTCAGTTCAGGGTCATTCTCTTTCTTAAGCATTTATGTTTTCTTTCTATATTAACTAATCGGTGCATCTTGTCTCTGATACCTATTTTATAAATGAATTACTACACACTTGGAAATGTAATTGTCAGTATCTAAACCATTCACTCACATGAGTTTGCTCATCATCAAGACTCAGCTGATTAATCATATTCTTTATCAAAATCAAGTAAGTAAAGGAGGTTTAAATCAACATTCTCTGCCTTTTTAATGATGACAAAACATTTGAGTGAATTAACTTCCAAAAAGATAAAGCATGTATGCATCTATAAAATGGGAACTCAACTAAAGATATTCTACAAAAAAACATGTAGCTCCCCCTGACTAAGTGCACTCTAATGATATTCTAATAACTCCCCTTAAAAGAATGCACTCTAACAAACTCTAATTCTATTATTTCACCCCCTTTTTATCATAATCAAAAGGGCATAAAGAGGGAAAAGAAAAAATTATATGCAGAACGTGCAAAAAATATAAAGCATTTAAATAAGGTAGAAAAGATTTCATTGCATTGAATTGCATTTTAGTACAAAATGAGTTACATGAGATAAATTTAAGAGATACAAAGAGAACAAAGAAAAAATGGTGCAAAAGATTGGGGTTTGGATGGAGACTTGGGTGAGAGTAAAATGGTCAGTCTGAGAGGGTGGGATGTAGTGGGAATGGATGGTGGGGGAAGATGTTGTTGTTGCTATCTACTACTACTCTCTTTTTCTTCTCTTCAGTGACTAAAAGTTGATCACCTATTTGAAGGCCAATTAGAGTTCAAGGCAATCAGACTTTCTTTAGGATGATTTTTATTTTCTCCAATGTCAATGCCTTCTGATTCTAAGAATGTAATAGCTCTTGTGGATTCTCGTTTGATGGTTAAATTATAATTCTCTGCAAGTGCATGAGTGTATAGCAGTATAGTGTGCAAAGCAAGGTTCGATCTCATAGAGAACTACTCAAACTGATTCAATTATACTTAGTTATGGACTAAACTATTCTAAATCTAAAGATGCAATAAAGACTAAAATAAATCAAATCGTAAGGTAAAATAATAGTAAACAATGATAGTGAGTAATATAAAGGAGATTCACTAGTCAAAAGAGTCTAGGGATTCAATTTCACCTCTCAAGAATATCCTATGTTATTGGGATGTTGGATTCAATTGATTATTTTGGTTTCATTCTGTTAAATATATGATTATTACCATTTGGCATCTGGGTTTGAATCAAGTATTTTCTCTCATTCCAATTACCTATGGCATGTAGTGTAATTAAGGTTGAAAAATTATGAAAATTAGAAGAACTTTAGTGAACCAAGTAGAATAGTTTAGCATATGGCATCTACCTTAACCATCTACTCATTCATTCAAGAGAGTATTGTACATGGTTTGGCATTTGGCACCTACCTTAACCACATACTAAAAATAATTAAACTAATTCACATAATTGGTGATCAAGAAAATAGATAAATAGATGATTTAACACATTAAATGAAAGAAGATGATATTGAATTTTTAAATCAACTATCCATGTTAACAAAGAATATCAAAGAGGGCTACATCATTGCCCTAAAGAAAGAAATTTAGTTCATGCTAAAATTAAGAAAAATAATATTCAAAATACTCATTTTACAAAATTTGAAATCTCCCTCTTGTTCCATTCTAAAATTCTCTTGCACCTCTATATGAATTTCTCAAGTTAGTTTGCACATAAAATATGTAATTGCTAAAAATATCATGTTTTTGGACACAAAGTCTATCCATCATGAGCTGTTTTAGTATTTTTATCATAATGTTCTCATATGATGCCCTTCTTATATGATTCTTAATTAATTAGAAAGATAATGTCAAGATATAGTTCTTTCATGTTTAACACTTTCTCTGAATTATCCTTTATATATGCCAAAAACTACTTAAAGTAACACCTAGTAACGCACATTACGTTCAGAAAATTTCTTGAGATAGTTGTAGTATTTTGGCCATAACTTCCTCCTACTAACTCCAAATTATATGATTGTTTATTTTTTAGTTTTTTATGTTGAATACTTTTTTCCAAATTAGCTTATATTTGTACCAAATTTTGACTTGAACTGCCACTAAAATATTGTAATTTTTCTTATGCGTGAAGCATCCAAAAATAAAAGTCATCCACAAATAGAAGTCCTACAATTGAATTGTTGCACACACTTCCCACCATCTGATTTGGATACAATTCACATTAAAAATTCCCAAAAATACTTTAAAAATAATGTGTGGAAGTTCTAACTGAATTGTAATTGAAGTAATGACTTTATCTTCGAGCAATTGATCTCAACCATACATCTAGCAATTTATTTGCTAGTTGCCACTTCATCATCAACTGCATAATCCTACTTAACCATCATTATTAATGCTTAACTAATGGCTAAGATTGATGCTCCCACAATGGTACATGTCTTCATGAAGATTGCTTTGCCAAAAATAGCATATTTTTACCGAAATTGACCTAAATTTCACCAATTTACTCAAAACACAAATTAAATCCATTGAGTGAAATTTTTAATTTAATGTAGATGTAAATCATTGAAATCATGGTAATTGAGGATCCAAAATATGTAAATTTAGGTATTAAAATATGATAAATTATGACCTTATCAAATACCCCCAAACTTAGCTTTTGATTATCCTCAAACAAAATAATAATCTGAACTGATGAATTAGTTAGAAAAATCTCTCTCAAACAATCTATAATATGCTAGAAAAATTACACATGTACACATAACTTATAATTCATTCAAGATACTTGCCAAGTAATATCATTAAACTCATGCTTTATCAATCCTATCATGAAGTGAGAATATTTGACTGTGTGTGTGTGTAGTATCAATCTCATGCTAGATGCATGCTTCTCAACCAACAATGTACAAACAAGTGAATCTAATGATCTTCACAAAACACCCCATAAGCTTGCTTTTCATAATCCTTCTTTACTAATGTAGAAAAATTTGTTCACTTTGAATCAATAGGTCTTAGTTAAGATTGTAATGGGGCCTTGGGTTTGGCAAACGAAAAAAAGAAGTAAGGGTTTACAAAGTAAGAGATCATAACTGAATTGCATATGAATGTTCACTTTGTTAACTTTTTTGTTTGGGGTTTTCTCTATTTTATTTTTATTATTATAGGCTTTATTACTATTGCACCCCCAAATTTATTTTTTGTCAAGTTCATTAGTATTTGATACCCATAATAATGGGCTACATTACTACCACACCCTCAAACTTGTTTTCTTTTGAGTTCATGAAGATGTGGTCCCCCCAATTAAAAGTTGAATCCTTATTGATTTTTTTTCTTTTTGTTCATTTTCTTCTTCTTTTCGCATTCTTCCTTTCAATTCCTCCAAACTTAATTTCTTTTGCTTCACTCATACCTCTCTAATAACCATATGCATAGAATATATCTCTTATAAGTCAAGCATGATTTTTAAGGCTGAAAGGGTCTAGATGAAAAGGCTAAAGAAACAAAATTGAATGGTGGTCTTTAACATGCATTGCATATGTCATTCTTTCATTAAGGATCAATGGGCACATTAGCGGTAGTGAATGTACTAGGTTAGCTTAAAAGGCTCAAACTGATCAAACAATGCCTAAATCATTTCCAAGTAAACATGTTATCTAAGATTTCTCCTTAAGGGATAATCAAACAAGTTCTTAAATGCTTATGTCAATCAAAATATGTTACTAAATTCACAACATCATCAACTAATCAATATATGCTTTACTTGATCATAATATAATGTGCTCAATGAAATTTCCGTCAGTCATGAAAAAGAACTTATCACAAGAATTATTGAATCACAAATGGTACCTATCCTTCCTTCTAAATCATGTGCAATGGTGATAAAAAACACTCCGCATATGTTAATGATCATTAAGAGAAAATTATCAATCTAACCAATTCAGTTTTAGCATGTTAGCACAATTTTTCTTGGATTTTCTTAGCTAAGTCATCAAAACTAAAGGTCGTTACAAAAATTATACCTAATTTCCAAAAACTATTTCCCCAAAATTGAATGCAAAACTGAATATAAATCCCCAAAACACCCTAACAAGTTAAACTAAACATTGTCCTCAATATGAAATAATTAAAAAAATTTAAGATCAAGTGCTTCCTTGAATAAAGTGCATTCTCATCCTCTTCTTTGGAGTTGACTTGGCAGCAACTGTAATTTTAACACTTCGAACAGCATCTGCAATCCTCTAAAACTTCTACACCCAATCTGAAATCAGATTTCTTCATTCTACAAAAAAAATATCAAACCACTAATTAAAGAAATTAACTAAACTAAATGCTAAGAAAATAAAGAAAGGTCAGAAAAACTTAGGTTGCTGCCCAAGAAGCGCTTTGTTTAAAGTCTCAGTCCGACTATGGCCTTTCATCATTGAATTGAAATTTGTCCTTTTTGTGATCTGACTCTTTAAAAATTTTTAGTGGCTTGTAAAATGTAATTGTTCCCAATTGATAAACATAGTTGGTTGATTTAGCATCTTTTAATTTTTCTCCTTCAACTAGTGCTGCTTTAACAACATTTAGGGGCTCTCCTAAAAACTCCATCATCCCATCCACTACATCCCATTCTTGTTGTTATTGGACAGCTCCATCTCCTTGAAAATATTAGACTTTACTAGATGGTCCTGGAATTGCATGAGCGTTTCTTCCTCCATATCTTTACAAGAATAAAAAATAATTACTGGATAGAATGAATCATTGCCTATAGATTTATACCTTAAAAAATAAGGCAATTGCTTTAATTTACTTTTGCCAAAGT
This sequence comes from Pouteria campechiana, assembly GCA_036873735.1. Lineage (NCBI taxonomy): Eukaryota > Viridiplantae > Streptophyta > Magnoliopsida > Ericales > Sapotaceae > Pouteria > Pouteria campechiana. Next base: position 17,720 of record JAYJMB010022450.1, on the reverse strand, counting down.
TTCCTCCTTTGTTGAATCTTCATTAAGATTTTCAATCATCTCACTAGCTTATTCTTTTGGGAAGACATCTAGAATTTGTTCATTGCCATCACAAAGTTTGTCAACAACTTTGTTTAGCTTCAAATGCTCAGGAAAAGGGACTGGTGGATCATAAGGTAGTGGTAACTTATAGTTGATTAAAAGATTAAGAATTGGAAATACAGCTCTCCTAGCATTCACCTCATCATCATCATCTATAAAAATATTGGAATTGTTAATCACATCACCAACTTTATCATATATTACTTTACCACACTTAACATTATAATCACATTAGCTTGCTTAGGCAAACTTGACAGCTTTCTAGATGTGTAACTCTACACAGCCTCTACAATCTACCCTAACTGAGTCTCTATGTTCTTCATGGATGCCTACATGTTATGGAATCTTACCTCATTGTTCTGGAATTGAGTCTGGGTTTCCTGGATAAAACTCTACATGGTCTCTTCTAAAGTTGGCTTCTTTGGTTGAAAACAAGTTCCAGCTTGAATCTGATTTCGATTATTGTTCCACAAAAATTTGGGATGACTTCTCTAACCAGGATATGGATCATCATAGGGTTGCTGGTTATAGAACTTCATCGCATTTGCTTGTCCCCGGAAATCTATAAAACTCTAGCTAAAAGGACAAACATTGTATGAGTGACCGAAAATACCACAAGTAGAATATACCTTGGTAGGAACGGGTTGTTTTTGGTTCATCAACATGGAGCACATCATTTTCATCTACTTGGCAAGATTTGAAACCTGCATAGAAAGTTTAGTGATAGAAATCACTTCATATATTCCTGTGTACATACCTTTAACACTTTTCTGTTGTTAATTTGCCCCAAGCATCTCATATAGATCATAAGTTTCCTCCATATATTCCTCTGTACCTACCTTTAATACTTTTCTGTTGTTAATTTGCCCCAGGCATCTCATATAGATCATAGTTTCCTCCAAAGTCTTCTCTCCCATAGCTTCTCCTACAACATTATCAACCATGACTTGGCATGGTTGTGTCAGTCCATCATAGAAAAATTGAGTTAGCAACTCTAAAGGAATCCAATGGTGAGGACATTGAATTAGTAGTACTTTAAATCTTTCCCAAGCCTCATGGAATGCCTCAACTTCTATCTAAGCAAAAGTTACAATCTTACTTCTTAGTTCTGCAGTTTAGTATGAGAATAGAATTTACTAATGAACTTGTTGTAAACTACATCCCATGTGGTAAGTAACCCAAGAGCCAATGTCATAAACCATGTTTTTGTTGCATTCTTTAGGGTGTAAGGAAAATATCTCATGTATAGTTGATCCTCCGTTAGACCCTATAAAGGAAACGTTTGATAGTAGAGTAAAAATCACGTATGAATGCTAAGGGATCCTCTGCAACTACACCATTAAAAGACGAAAGTATATTAAAGTGTATATCTTTCAACTCATAATTTCTAGCTCATTATCTAAAACAATGCATAAAGGCGACATTCCAATGGTAGGGCGGGCAAACGCCTTCATCAACTGTTATGTTTGTTGAGCAACCCTGTTCCTCATCTTTTCAACCATCTGTTCTTCTTCCTTACAATCATAGAAAGGAAATTAAATAACTAAAAATCCTAAATATAATAAAATACAAAAAATTATAAAGAAAAATTATAATTAAATTAATCAAATAAACTTAGAACCAATTCCCTGGCAATGCGCCAAAAATCTTAATGATTAAATTATAATTTCTCGCAAGTGCACCAGTGTATAGTAATATAGTGTGCAAAGCAAGGGTCGATCTCACAAAGAACTATTCAATTTGATTTAATTATACTTAGTTACTAACTAAACTATTCTAAATCTAAAGATGAAATAAAGACTAAAACAAATTATATTTTAAGGTGAAATAATAGTAAACGATGTTAGTGAGTAACATAAAAGAAATTCACAAGTAGCAAGATTCTTGGGATCTAATTTTACAACTCAACGATATCCTATATTATTGGGATGTTGGATTCAATTCATTATCTTAGATTCATTCTATCAAATATATGATTATTATTATTTGGTGTCTGGGTTTAAATTAAGTATTTTCTCCCATTCCAATTACCTATGGCGTGTAATGTGATTGAGATTAAAAACTCATGAATATCAGAAGAACTTTAGTAAAAAATGTAAAGTAATTTAGCATATGGTGTCTACCCTAACCATCTACTCATTTATTCAAGAGAGTACAATACATAATTTAGCATATGTTTATACCTTAACTGCATACTCAAATATAATCAAGTTAATTCACATAATTGGCGATCAAGCAATTAGATAAATTAGATGATTGCATTTAACATAATGAATGAAATAGGATAATATTGAATTGATAAATTAACTATCCATGTAACAAAGAATATCAAAGAGGGATACATCATAGCCCTAGAAAAAGAAATTTAGTTCATGCAAAAAATAAGAAACACAATATTCAAAATACTTATGTTGCAGAACTTGAAATCTCCGATTGTTCCCTTGTAGAATTTTCTTCCAAAGATGTGTGCCACCACTTTCTACTCTCCTAAGTCCCTTGTTTCTCTATTAAAAAACCTATACATAACCCAACTTATGTTCTCTTGCACCTCCATATGAATTCCTTAATTAGTTTGCGCATAAAATATACAATTGCTAAAAATATCATGTTTTTACATACAAAGTCTACCCATCAGGACCAGTTTTAATGTTTTCATCATAACTTTCTCATATGATGTTCAAATCATATGATTCTTGATTCATTGAAAACTTAATGTCAACATACGTATCTTTAACATTGAATACAATCTCTTAATCATCCTTTATGTCTACCAAAAATTTCCTTAAAGTAACACCTGTTAACTCACATCATATTCAGAAAATCTCTAGAGATAATTGTAGTATTTTAGCCTTAACTTTCTCATAATAACTCTGAATTATGTAATTCTTGATTTTTCAGTTAGATAATTTCAAGGAATACAACTTTTATGTTGAAAATTTTTTCAAATAAGCCTATATCTATACCAAAATTTGACTTGAACTGCCATTGAAATATCATAATTTTTCTTCCATGTGAAGCAGCCAAAAATAGATGTCATTCTTCAATTGAATTGCTGGACACACATCAAATCATATGATTTGCATATAATTCACATTAAAACTTCCAAAAAATACTTTGAAAATAATGTGTGGAAGTTCTAATTGAATTACAATCGAAGTAATGACTTCATCTTCAACAATTGACCTCATCCATGCATCTAGCAATCTGTCTAGTAGTTGTCTACTTCATCATTAGCTGCATAATCCAACTTTACCATCATGATTAATGCTTAATTAATAGCTAGGATTGATGCTTCCACAATGGTACATGTCCTCATGATGATTTCTTTATCAAAAATAGCATATTTTTTCCCAAAATGACTTAAATTCCACCAATTTACCTGAAACACAAATTAAATCCATCGAGTGCGATATTTGATTTAATGTAGATATAAATCACTGAAATTATGTTAATTAAGGATCCAAAATATATAAATTTAGGTATTAAAATATGATAAATTATGAGCTTATCACCATTCAATCTTTCGATCTTCAGCTTCATGTATACTAATAACTTCTTTAATCCTTTTAGAAGCCTTATCATTTGTCTATGACAACTCAAGGACTTCATTGTCCATTTTCCTTCCCCTTGATGTGCTTACTTCTTTAGATTTTTCTCTTCTTCTACTTTTGCTTCCTTATTCATGTCTCAATTACTTGTTATCCTCCTTCTCTCTTCCTTACATTACAAGAATTTGGAGTTTGGATATGCAGATATAGAGGCTTTGAGTGAATTTTTGAGGAGATGAAATGATTATTTACTGAAAATAGTAAAGGAATAAGAGTTACAATCAATGTATATTTAATTTCAATGGGAAAAAGAGGTGTCATCTTGAAAATGAAGTTTTAGAAGCAAGGGTAGGAAGTTTTAGACGTCATGAAATGAATTTCTTTGGGATTCCAAATAGTAAGAATGGTTTCAAACATTGCATAAAATTTTTAGATAGTCTGAAGTTATAACTTCAAACAATAGGAGGTGTGTTTTAGTATGTCTGAAATGGAATAGTGTGAGCTTCAAACATTCAGAAGTGATGTTTCACAACATCCAAAGGTGAGAAGAGTTTAAGAAAAATTAAACTTAAGTGCGGAAGACTTCTAAAATAGTTTCAGAAAGTCAAAAATATCATCTAAATTATCTAAATTAAATCAAAAAGGATTATTACATAAGATCTAAGTTGGATTAGAATTTTAATTAAATACCTTAGACTAGAAAGTCTCCCAAATAGGCTTGACTTATGCCTTGGGACTACAATAATCTTAATGATTAATTTCATTCTATGCAGCACAACATTCAATATCTAAACATGGAAAGCATAATGATCATGCATTCAGAATATTTAAATAGAAATATAATGTGATGATCATGAGATGGAGGGGGGAGCAATGAGTTTATGCACTTGAAACCCATGCCCACTCCTACGTTGAAAATTGTTTAAAGATTCCACATTTGATAGCTTAAAGAAGGGACTCTAAAGCCAAATTTTGTACCCATCATGAGCCATGTTACGATTGATTTGTTAGTGATATTTTGATGTTTATCAAGTTTGCCTAACTATAAAATCAAAAAAACTTAATAAGGTGATTAATTAGGTTTCACCTATTTTGTGAATTGAATCGAATTTCTTATATGAGAACTATATGTAACTTGAATTGTGATATATGTTGTATGTGTAGGGTTATTGAGCATTGATTGGAAGCCAAGTCATGGAACTTGAAGATGGTGAAATGGTACTCCATTGAGGAAAGTAGGCTTTCTCCTATTCTATATGTGTCAATTGGTGAGGATTATCTCATGGTTTAACATATGGGCATGGTATTTTGGATTTTTTTTAGTTATACATGGATGAATGTGTGGATTGATGGGGATAATTGGTATTCAATTCTTGTCTAAGGGAATTGTGTGTTGAATACATCTTCTTGTGCATGAATATATAGATGGATGGGGATAGTAAGTATCCCATAACATTGTAGAATGATGTTGATTGTATTGTATCATGATTGGAAGAACAAAATTATGAAATTCTATTTATTGATATTAGAAATGTGTGTGAATGTATGAATTGATGGGGATGATTGTACTGAATGATGTGATGATATTGAATGGTGATTGAAATGATGAAATTGTGTATTTCTATGTATTGATTTGAATGATTTATAAGTGGCCAATTATTTAATTGAAATGTTATTGACATTACATTGCTTTGCCTCCCATCATGACTCATGAATCATGATGGACATGATTGAGTTATGTGATATGTATTGGTGTTATGCAATATGTGGAACTATCAATATGATTGATATGCTGGAATGTAATCATTATGATTGAAATGCTGGGATGGCATTGATGTGATTGATATGTTAGGATGTCATTGTTATGATTGATATGTAGGGATGGCATCTTTATGATTGAAATACTGGGATGGCCTTAATGTGATTGATATGCCAAGATGGCATTGATATGATTGAAATGTTGGGATAGTGTTGATGACATATAAAATGTCAGATGACATTAGTATGATATGGACTTGATAGTGCCTAGATGGCATGGATATGATGTGGCCATGATGATGCCTGGGTGGTGTGGATGCCTGCATGGCATGGATATGACATAACACTCATGGGGTGTGAATATGCCTTGGTGGCATGGATATGACAGGACACCCATGGAGTGTGGATATGCCTTAGTGGCATAGATGCCTACATGACGTGGATATGATATGACACTCGTAGGGTGTGGAGACCTTTGTAACATAGTATGATGTGATATAATATGATGTGCCTCGTGGCATGGAAATGTTTTGATACTTATGAAATAAAAGATATGTAAAATTAGGTAGCGATGCCTTGCAACTTTAGAAAATGTTTATTATTATTGTGTGACTATGTGGATGAATAGGGATAATGATTGTCCCATAATTTTTACTCACAGGTGGGTTGAATGAGATTTATTGTATTGTATCATGGTTTGTGATGTTAAAATGGTGTATCTCTAAGTATCTTGAAATTTATGTTTGGTTATTTGTGCAACTAAAATGCTAAAATAAAATTGCATTTTGGCAAATTTTTATTTGAAATACTTTTGATCTGGTATCACATGGCATTCAAAATGAGTTAGGAGTCATCATGGGCATGATTGAGTCATGTGACATGTAATTGTGTAATTATGATATGAATAGTGATCTAGATATGATATGACATTTGTATGGAATGATTATACTTGAGTAGCATAGATAAGATATGGCATGGTATGATGTGTGGCCTAGATGCCTATATGGCATGAATAGGTGATACCATTTGTGGGTTAAAGATATGCATATGTTTGGTATGAATAAGCCTTAAGGGCTTGGATATAATGTGGCATCTAGGAGGTGTGGATATGATATGCATTGGAGGCACAACCATGGCATAAATCCTGTGAGGGTGAGATATACTTGGGAATCAGGTTGTGATACTTGTGAGGTACAAATATATGGGGATGACATGACATGTGAAATTAGATAAATAATGACTTTAAACTGGCAAGGTATGACAGTAACGAGAGTATGTGCATTAGAGGCATGGGAATGACATGATAATGATAAAGGTGTATGGATGTGGATGCCTTAATAATGAGGCAGTGTATAAATTTTGATCTTGATATTAAGTTGCCAGTAAGGCTATATAAGAGCCTGGACTATAAGGGTATACTATAAGGGTATGTACATCATGGCCAAGTGGGCATTGTTGCATTGTTATAAAATCCAACATGTCATAAAATCACATGTGTATTAGAGTTAATCATGTTCTTTTAATAAATTTCTAATTATAGTTTTCTATCGTGCCTACTTACTGAATTTGCCTACACTCACATCATTTTTTTTATCATTTTTAGCTGATAAGTAAGGCAATGGAACCCAACTAGGGGTTGCTGCTCGTGATTAGAATTAGATGGCAAATTTCTTGATACTTTATTGAATTTGGGAATGGAATTCCCTATAATAAACCTAAATTTATATTTTGATAAATTTTGAATTATGTTGTATATAGAGGCTTATATTAAGATGTATTTGGCATGTTATAGTGATAGAATGCATATGTTATGTATGAATGGATTTTCGTGCAGGTCCAGTTATGCCATGTGCCATTGCAATGCGGCTCATGGTTCTGGGCTGTACGTGGCCGTTTTGTGTTGTGTTATGTTATGTATGACATTGTTTATAGATGTATAGATTGTATGAAAGATGTTATACAAATACAAAATTCTTAAATTTCAGGGGAGAATCTACTAGATTTTTGATAAAATTCTTTCCTGAAGTATAAGATGGTAGCGCCCTAGAATGGGGGTGTTTTAGAGTGGTATCAGAGCTAAGTTTGTGGTATTAAAGATAAGCGCCAGAATTTTGATGGAAATGGCTATTGGACATAAGTAAGAGAATGGCATGCCTGATATAAGTCTGTGAACCTATAGGATCACAGGGGAACATTAGCCTAGGGAATGAAATTAGAGACCCTAGGTTGATAAGTCGAATGTGTTTACTATGTGCCATTGACCTTTTGTAGTAATGGAGCCAAGGAAGGATGTGTATAAAGGGAAGATCCCTATGAGGAAAGATGAGTCAAAGGAATGGATTGTTAAGACATGTCTTGTTTGATCTTAGAGTATCATGGTTCATTGTATTTTTGGTATGAAGAAGTTTAGCTGATTTACCATGAGGTGGTGATGTATCGACACCCTTAAGATTGGTTAGTATGGTTATTGAGTTATACTATTTTGTTTGCATAAGAATTAAGAGTAGATAATTGTATGTTGACATGATTGTATTAGCCATAAAAAGATTTGATATTGTCTTGAGTATGAACTGAGTTGTAAAGTATGAGGCTAAGGTATTGAATGTTAGTGTGAATGCATGATTTTGATGATAAAGGAAACTTGATTAAGTTAAGTATTGATGAATATTTGTCAAGAGCTTAGTATACAGAAATAGGTTGCAGAAGGATAAGAGATTATGGACAAGAATTCAAGAAAAATAGAGGAATCAGAATATGTTCTAGGACGTGAATTTGTCTGACCAGACAAATGGCTCAGACAAATGCAAAGCTTAAGACAAAGTTTAAGAGGCAAACCATTCATCTATACAAGATACTACCAATAACCATTTTATAATCGTCTTGAAAAAAGCTGAGCAGACTTAATGATGAAGTGAATCTGAACTCAGACAAATGCAGAGCTTAAAAAAAAGTTGAAGAGGCAAGCCATTTGTCTATCCAAGTTTCATCCAACAAGCATTTTGCAATCATCTCAGATAGAGCTAAAGATGAAGTGGAACTAACTGAGCATTCGTCCATCATCTGTAGTTTGCCTCAAACAAATATGAAATAAGGAGTTTGTCCAACCAATAAGAATTACAAACTAGAGGCAAACTTCATCCAACCAACTTTATCTACACCATCAATATTTGTCTAAAACTAACCATAGACAAATTAGAAGATGAAGTAACTATGTCTGATGAATAGCTAGAAAGAAACTTTGTCCAAAACTAATCTCGAACAAATTAGAATAAAAGGTAACTTTGTCCGATGAATAGTTGGAAAGAAACTTTGTCCGGAATTAATCTCGGACAAATTAAATCATCAGACTTTGTCCAAATTTAATGAGATTCTTTTAAAAATGATGAAACTGATAGCTACGCAGCATCTCTGTGGCTGATACTTACTAAAACTACGAAATCATCTTTTTCGAGGTCAACTCTGCAAGCATTTTGCTGATGAGAATTAATTAGAGGATGGTGAATTCAAAAGAGACTAATCATAATGGTCTTCTATATTGATGAAGGTCGCCTACCACAAACGGATGGAATTCAAAGCTGTTATAAATACAACAGTAGTGAAAAGAAGAAAAGAAGTAAAAAAACCTAAAAGAGCTAGTGAATTTTTTGAAAGTAATTGTTGAGCCAAAACCTTCCACATTCAAGAGATTTGAGCCTTGCATTTAAACTTTTCTCAACATTGACTAAAGTTTCAATTGAATTTGGGAAGAGCTTTTATTATTGCATTTAAGCTTCAGATTTCTTCCCTTATGCTTTTTGTGAAGTACTTGTATAATTGCATTAACTTTTATATTCTCAATCTTGTAATTGCCTTGAGCTAGTAGTTGAGACTAGGCTAAAGAAGCACTATGATTTTCTAAGTGTAGACAATAGCTACATTATTATGACCCCTAGAGCTAGAATCTAAAAGAGCGTTGGGAGCACTGTGTATGCCACCTAGAGATGAAATCTAGAAGAGTATTGGGAGCACTATGTACAACCCCTAGAGTTGGAATCTAGAAGAGTGCTAGGAGTACTGTGTAAACCCCCTAGAGCTAGAATATAGAAGAGTGCTGAGAGCACTATTGTATTTCAGCTATAGTGAGATATTAGAACACAAGACAATAAGAGAAAAGTGTTCTTGGAAGAGTAGAGCAAGGATGATTGCCCAAACCACTATAAAAATCCTGGTGTCTTATTTATTTTTGTAATTATTGATTGATTACATTGCTAGCTAGAGGGATGATATAATTCAAAGGGGTTAAGCAAAAGTTTTAAATTCCCTATTCACCCCTCCCCTCTTTGGTATTTGCCTATCTTTAGGGACCAATAAGTGACATTAGAGCGGGCTACATAAATAGTTGTAGTGATCAAATGGCAAACCTATCATCCTCTATATAAATATTCATCAAGGGGCAATCATCTACCTGACCACCCCTATTTGATGGAACCAACTTTGCTTATTGGAAGTTGATGATGAAGCAATTTATGATGGCCAATGATATGGATTCTTGGAAGGCCATTGAAATAGGAGTCACTCTTCCGACCAATGTAATAGGTGTATGGACTAAAAAGAGGAGACCATTGTAGTTCAGAATAATGCAAAGGCTATGAAGTCACTGTTCTGTAATTTGTCTTTCACTAAGTTTGATAGAGTGTCCCTTTGCACTTTGCAAAAGGCATTTGGGATAAGTTAGTGTGTATTTATAAGGGATCGTCACAAGTTAAAAGGACTAAGAAGAATATATTGATAGGAGAACTAGAAAATTTTAAGATAAGAGAAGGAGAGATTATATTAGAGATGTATGGGTGCTTTTCAAAAATTACTAAAGCCTTGAAAGGTTTGGAAAGAGAAGTTTCTATATCTAAATAGATTATGAAGATCTTGAGAGCGCTACTAGAATCCTGGAACTAGAAGATCACAATACTAGAAGAAGCAAAGGATCTGAACACACTCAGTTGAATGATCTCATCAGCTCTCTGATGTCACGTGAGCTTATCAAAAACAAGAGAGGAGCCAACAAAGTAGAAGAAAAAGATCTCCCCACATGTTATAGATGTGAAGTTGGACACATCTCCTGAGTGTCCCAAGGAAGAAAAAGTGAATGTGAATGAGAGAGACAAAAGAAAATAGAAGAAATAATTTAAGAGACCATCAAGAAATCAAGCCAGAGGAATGTATGTGAACGAAGAAGAATCCTCAGGCATGAGCTCAAGCGAAAAAGATGGCAAAGAAGTGGGCAATTTTGCAGAAATATGTTACATGGCCCACATGGAGAATGAGTAAGCAAACCAAATCACTATTAAAGAGCATTGCACAATAGAACTGGAGACTGAGGTTAAGTCTCAAAGCCACATCTAGCAATTCTTGGTTCATGGACAATGGCTGCTCAAGGCACATGACTAGAAACAAGAACTTGATCAGAGACTTGAAGCTAATAAATGGAGGAACAATTGCTTTCGACAACAATGACAAAGGCCTCATTAGAGAAATAGGTAAAGTTTATAGTTTATTCAATGTATGCTTAAAGGATGTATTATATCTAGATAGACTCAAACACAATCTATTGAGTATTAGGCAATTATATGATAGAGGTCACAGAGTTATGTTTGAACCATCCACATGTAATGTACTAAATATGGATAATGGTTAGCCATTCAACAGAAAGAGACCTAGAAATATTTATATAGTTCAACTAGATGAAATTGTAGGAGAATGCCTTATTATTGTTAATGATAACTGATGGCTATGGCACAAAAGAATGGGACACACTAACATGTCAAACATCAAATCTTTATGGAAAAAGGGGTTGTGAATGGTTTGCCTAAACTAAAGTTTGAGAAGGATCAAATATGCAAAGCCTATCAAGTATCAAAACAGACCAAAGTATCCTTTCATCCTAAAAATGAAGTGTCCACATGTAGACCTCTAGAATTATTACACATGGATCTCTTTGGACCATTAGATATCAATACTCTTAGTGGAAAGATATATATATGTATGTCATCATGGATGACTATTCTAGATTCACATGGGTGATTCTCTTGGCTGGCAACGATGAAGCATTCTCAATTGTCTCTACATTTTTAAAGCTTATTCAAAATAAGAAGCAAATGTCAATTGTGTTTATACATAGTGATCATGGTGGCGAATTTGAAAATAGAAATTTTATTGATTTTTGTGAAGAAAAAGGAATTCACCATAGTTTTTCATCACCTAAAACTCCTCAACAAAATAGAGTTATGGAAAGAAAGAATGGGATAATCTAGGTGTTGAGTCTAATCCTCATACTTAGCTTGATTTTGATAATGAATGTAATTAAGCAGTTAAGTTTTGATGATGAGCAAACATATGAGTGAAGAGTTAAGGTACTAATTATTTACTTTCTAGGTGATACAGCATTTATATGTCAAAAAAGATTAAGAAGAGTAACTACATGTGATAAACAATGTTGTAATTTTATCAAGTTTAAAGCTTATCACATTAAGCCTTCAAAAGAAGATAACTTAAGGAATGCTCAAATAGAAAGAATCAGAAGAGATTTCAAGTTTATAAAATACTTCAAAAAATATATAACCCTCATCAAAAGTAACTCAGAATCTCAATAGAAGCTCAAAAGTAACTTTAGTATTAATTCCAATCTTTAGAAATATTTCAGAAATACTCAGAAGTATTTTAGAAAATAAAGCATTAAGTTAAGAAGCTTTTGAGAATTACTTATAAGTAATTCAGAGATGAATTAGAATTCCTTGGGAGATAATGCGTGAAGTTCAAAAGTATTCAAAGCCACTTTAGAGACAAAATGAAATCTTAGAATTAACTCCAAAGCAATCTTGCACTTCAGAGGTAGTTTAGAAGCTATACAGAATCACCTTAAGAGTAAAATGCCCTAAAAAAAAAGGATGTTTCTGCACTAAGAAGTCCATCAGTAACAACTTTTAAATACGCTTAGAAGTGAATCAAAACCAATGCAGAAGTAATAAAAAAGTCATTTCTATACTCAGAAGTTCAACAAAAAGAACTTTAGAAACACATTAGAGGAAGCCTATGCATGCCTAAGTCTCCAGAAATACTTTAGAAGTAGAATGCTCTGCTTCAAAAATAGTTTCTGTAATCAAAAGTTCATTTGAATAACTTCAGAAATGATGTCTTTGAAGATTGCAATAGTGAAACTTATAAGTTCAAAAGAAGTTTTTGAACTTAGAACTCTGTGAGAAGTTCTTTAGAAACTCTTTTGAGATAAGGCATGAGCCTCATAATCATTTCAAAAGATTTTTCATGTCTCTAGAAATAGATCAAAAGCATTTTCAAGCTTTCAAAAATAATTTAGAAAAAGCTTTTGCACTAAGAACCAAGTCAGAATTAACTTTAAAGTCACACTCGGATCAAAGGCTAAGATAAGATTCAAGAAGCTTATCAGAGACAAAATTCAAGCTTCATAAATTAACCTCAGAAGTTATTTAGAGACAACTTAGAAAACCTTCAGAGGCATTCTTAAAAAGCCAAGACTTAAGAAGTTCATCAAAAACAGAAATTTAATCAATTAGAAACACTTTAGAAGTTTCTCAGAAGCAGAAGCATAATTGATGAATGTGTCAAATATAAGATTCAGCCTTCAAAATAATCTGAAATGAACAACTGCGTAGAAATTCTGTCATTACCATAGCTCAGAAGTTCAATAGAAGAACCTTAGAAGTTCTTCATTAAGTGTACAACAGTAACTGATAGGTAGATGAAGCTCAGAGCTTCTGAATATTTATCTCATAAGTTCTGAAGATGGACTGAGGAAAAAAATAATGATCAGGCTTTAAATCTACTTTCTCAAATGGTCAGAAAGCTACCTAAAATACTCATTATAACTAAGATATCTTCCATAGCTTACAAAGGGAACATTCAAACATTTGAAAAAGATAGATATGAGAATAAGAGAGATAAGAAAATGTTTGCTCAAGCATTTACTAAAGCTCTCAGATTTAACTCCATGAGATCAGCTCCATTGTATAACATTCCAACAAGCATTCAAACCAAATCATTACACAACATTTGGAGTCTAATCTCTATTTTCTTTACTGTGCAATATTCATTGTAGTTTTATCACTACACTTTATACACTCTCCCTATTAAGAGGCATTCATTTCTATACATGTTTATTTATTATTTTCACATTTGCAAGCTAGGAGCTTATCTTATAGTGAAAAAAAAGTAGGCAAACTTGCTAAAGTTTGTATAAGTTATTGGTGAGCTTTAAAAACCATCATTGTAAGAGTTATTATGAGCTCTTGGAATAACCATAGTTTGAGTTTCTAGTAAGCTTGGAAAACTAGTATAAGAGTTCTTGGTTAGCTCAGGAAACCAAGTGTGATTCCACAAGGTACAGTGGACCTAAGGTTAGTAAACCTTGAAGAAGAGAGTAGGTGCTAAGAGAGGGCCCGAACCATTATAGATCATGTGTACAATAGTCTCACTTTCTTGCTTTTCATTGTTACATTATTTATGTTATTTTGATTAGCACATAAGCATGAAAAAGAGGGATTTGATTAAATAGCAGTTAAGCAAATATTTCTAAACCCAATTCACCCCCCTCTTGGTTTCAGCCATCTAACGGGAATGGGACCAGCAATTGGTATCAGAGTGGACTACATAAATAATTGTAGTTATTTATTTGGTCAACCCAATAATGTCATCCTACATATTTTCTAAAGGATATTTCCTCACAAAACTTCCATAATTTGATGAATGAGTTTTGCTCAATGGAAAAAGAGGATAGAAGTAACTCTCATGGACAACAACCTTGAAATGTGAAAATTTATTTATATTGGCTTAAATGAGGATGATAAGAGAGCTAGGCAAGTAAATATCAAGGCTAAAAATACCCTACGGCGTGCTCTCTGCCCCACTGACTGCAAACATGTCTTAACCTATAAAAGTGCAAGAGATATACTGGATAGGTTAAAGGCAATTTTTGAAGGGCAAAATAGATTTACACTCAATTGATACTAATATTGCTATTAAGAATGACTTGAGTGCATGAGATCAAGAAATGAAGAAGCAAACTCCTAAAGAAGAAGAAAAAAAGAAAGATGATCAATCTATGAAAATAAAAGAATTGCATATCAAAGAACTACCACAAATTGAGGGGGAGCAATCTCAAGAAGAGATTGAGGTTCAAGAAGAAGTTGCTAAGCCTCAAACTCAAACTGAAAAACAAAAGGCTAAAGCAATTGAAGAATCTTCTCTAGATAAGGAGAAACAACCTAAGAAAGGAGGAAAAAGAAAAAGGAGGATAACAGTAAAGAGAAAAAGGAGATAAGGAAGAATCCCTCCTTTAAAAGCAAAATGGATTCCCAGTTGGAACGGAGCAATAAAATGAAGAAGGAAGATGATGAAATACCAAGTTCCTTCAAAAGATAAATGGTTCCTAGACACAGGATAAATAAATCAATATCCACAAGAACCAAAGATTAAGGAAGAAAGGTAAGTGCAAGTGTGGCAACTTAAATCCAAACTTCCTTATATTCTTTTGGTGTCCATATTTAGTACATTTATCCAATTGTCTCAAATATAGCTTCACATGTACATGAATTGGATTTTAGAGTTAAGATTAGATCAGAAGAACTTGAGGAAAATAAAATTCATGTCACAAAACTAAAACAAGGAAGAGAATTCTAGAAACCATTAAGAATGAGGAAACAATATACATTTAAATGTCCAACTTATTTTAAGGATAAATATGTCAAAATGCATAAATTTTATTTAAAACTTTAAAGCATTATGCAATCATAAAAAAATGTAAAAGTAAATAACAATGTTAGGTTTAAGTGAAGAATTTATATTTGATGAGTTAATCTAGCATATTGATATCTAAAGCTCTCAAAGAAATCAACTCTCATCTTCATAATATGATTCACAAATATGCTAGTTCAAAAGATTCCTATGCCGATTATAATTAAAGTAGATTGCATCTATAATTAGGATCTACTTTATAGATAAAAATCAATAAAATCTAAGTGTTACATTTATAAAAACTTAGAAAAAGAAAACTTTTACATAAGAAGCAAACATTCTAAGTTATAAATGATCTATTCAAAATCATGAAATGCATATTATTTTTCTTAGCAGTATAGAAATTGCACCGGTTAAATTGATACATGAAGATCACATCTATTTGATTCTACTAATAATGCAAAAGTGCAAGAACTTCTTAATTCTATGCAAGAAAAGCTTAAAGGAAACCCATAAAAGAAAGAAAGTGATGAAAATCAAGATCACCTTCTCAATCTACCAACTTCAAGCTCAAGAAGGAAAGATGCCAACAAGTACTAAAATGAAGAATCAAATTTAGCAACATCAATTATGATCTAAATGGTAAGAAATTAACAAATAAGTATCAAAAGAGATAAGTTGCTCAACTTGATGCATTTAGAAGAAAATCATGCTTTACATTTCTATATACTCCAAATGCCTCTGAAAATGACTACCTTGGATGTAAATGCATGTGAACTTATTATTTTAGCTAAATTATTCTGAAAATCTAAAGTTGATATATGAAATTAATTAATTTTAAATATGATTATAGTCCAAATGCATATATTAAAGCCTGTTTGGGAAACTTCATAGTTTAAGGTCTCGAATAGAAATTTCATTCCTAGTCATTCCTTCTGTAATCAATATAAAGTCTTGAACTATTAAGACTAAAATAATTAAATAATAACTTAAATCTCAATGAATGCTTGAATGTTATGCATATTATGAACTATTCCATTCAATGCACTATTCTATTATTCATGATTATGCTGTATGCAAAAATGTTTGAGTTTGCTTGAGTTAAAATCATGTAATGAGAAAATTCAAATGATGAACATTTGGCAAGTTGAGAATTTATTACATATAAAATGATATCTTTGTGATGCTTAAATGATTTGTTTGATATTATGCCAAAATTGATTGTGTTAATATACAATTGAATGGAGAAACATTAAATGGTTATGAAGATTAGAAATTAGAAACTCAAGAAAATTCTAGGAATATGTATTTCTTAGAGAGCTACTTGAATGACTGGATGTGTATCCATTTATAGAATATTTAAAGTTCACATGGGATACAAATGCAAGTAGTATTCTTATTGGTGAATATTATCATGAGGATTGATCAATAAAATGAATAACAGTGAGGAACATAATTCAAAGAGTGATTAGGCAAATCCCATCTCATTATTCATTAAAACAAAAAAGATTGCAGATTAAGTAATCATGAAAATCAGATACTGCATCTTAGAAATCAAGGGGCAGAAAAAGCTTGTTCAGAAGCAAAACAACATTCCAAGTCTAAAAATTGAAAAGAAAAATGAAATTATTGAAAGGCACATCTTAGTGATCAGACTTTAGAAAGGCACACTTTTAGATATGAGAGATAGGAATCAATACAAAATATGTATGACTAGTCTACATTCTACCACATTGCATTGATAAATTCTTAATGATCAAATCCTATGTTGAATATTGAGATATAATTCTTGGATGATTTTTTCAATTGATGAGGTGCACAAATAGATTTGCAAAGAACTTATGAGCATACAAGGATACACAAAAGGCTTATGAATTTCAAAGGATAATTGAGTGAGTGTGGTTAATGTGAGCATGTAAAGTAATATCCATTGTATTAACTATCATCAAGTTTAGATTACCCTACTCTATTCAAGTTTCACAATGAAATGCCTTACTAATAATAACAATGATGCTTCCTGCAAATCTGATTTTAGATGGATTATAGAAGTATCTTTATGAAAAAAAATTTAGACTAAGCATTGCATTTTAATTTTATTGAAGATCTAAAGCTTGGATCAAATGAAATTAGTATTCCTGAAAAATTACTTATTCATAAGCATGTGAATTCAAGGAAATTAAGAAAGTTTGAAGAAATATTGCAATTCACATGTTTATCATATGAGAGAGTGCTATGTAAAGAGAAAAAGTGGTTTAATTTTGTTAAAGCAACATAGTGAACTCTAATTTAGTGATAAAATAAGAAATAACATTGAAAGTGAAATATCATGCAGTGAAGAGGAAATTTACAAGCTAGAAGCTTTTTATTTAAAGATAAGAAATGAGGTCTTATATTATGAATCTTAAGGGGGAGAGAAAACTTGAAAAGAAAAGATATATTTTTATGTTATACATTTTATGAGAACTTCGCATTGAGAGCACATGTAATGAGATTTCATAGGTATTCTCTATATGAAATCTCATGAACAATTATGAAATTGCTTGAAATGATAAATAAATCTAAGTTTCATAGTATGAAATATTTGTTTATATG
>JAYJMB010022439.1:11418-31605 GCA_036873735.1 Pouteria campechiana | reverse complement strand
CACACATATATCCTGAGACAGTTATTTCCATGAAATCTACCTAAGAAAAAATTTGACCCATATGTCTATGATCACTACATATTTCAATCTTTCATCATGCAATGTTGGTGGAATTAAAAAATTCTAAAAGTTCAGGTCAACAAAAAGTGTTTAAGTTCTTGTTTTTACCCCAATTAAGCCACTGCTCGATATTCATCCTCATTGTTTAATGTTGTGTAGCCCATTTGAATATTTAACTTCAATGATTTTCATCTTCAAGATCTAAGACCAAGTATATTTATATTATTTATAAAGTAATAGGTCTTTAATTGTATAATTTGAATAGTAAATTGCAGAAAATCCACTGCAAAATTGCATCTAGAAAAATCCACAATATTTTTTTTTAATCCTTTTTTGGAAATAGTTATGTAATGTTATCTCCATATGCTGCATTTCAAAAACTAGTCCAGAAAGAGAAAAATATCAAGTTTGTAGAAAAGCATGCCACTAATAAAAATATACAATGCTTTCTTATGTTGCATTCTTTCCCAGAGCACCATGGATACAATTTTGGGAATAGTTGCATTGTGTTGTTGTTGGGGTGGCAGCTTTCTCCTCACTTTCAGGAGTTGGCAAGGGGAAACATCAAAGTAAGCTGATATGGATTTGAAATTCCACTGTTTACAGCTGTTTCCTTTTTCTTTATCTCTGAAACTTGTGAAATCACATAAACAAGTTCATGCAGGCAGCTGGTTGGTCCAATAAAAAGAAATCTGTGGCAAAAGAAAGGTAAGCATGCATATACTAGCCATGTTCATGCTGAATTCCTGAGCAGATCACCTAAGATGGCCCCTTGGAGGACTGGTTTGGATGGTGCAAAAAGTCCATATTCTTGGTCTGAACCCCCCACCAAAGGTATATTTTTTATCATCTAACTTTAGACATTACAGTTCTACACCTGGAGAGTTAAGGAGCTGGGACCATACTTTCTTCTTCTCTGTCTAATGAACTGGCTGCATCGCTCAGCCTCCTGGCTATTCATGCACCATCATGGATCCATATAGCTTGCATACTTTTTTGAAGTTTTGAACCATGAAACTTTGTTATAAGTATTTTACATTATAAGACATTTGGATGTTAATTCTATGTGAGAGTTCTTGCACATAATGACAACCAGTTGATAAGCACGTAATTCACGTCATATAGAATAATAGCTTTAGTGTCCCATATTTTGAAAATTTGTAATTTCTTTTCCTAATAATCCTAGGAGGGCATTTTCTAGTGATATTGGATGATCTATACAGATAAAAGTAAGTCTATGTAATTCTTTACGCATGTAGCATAGATTAGTACAGTGCTGACACCAATTTGACCCTTCCATCGAAAAATCTAATCTGACAGATGGAATTATGACCTCAGAATTACCCCAAACCACCACTACTATCAATGTAGGCGCTACAGATCTCCACACATCATGTATCGTTGCATGCTGGAGGTACCAAACTCACGCCATTTGAGATTGGGTGTCACTTTGCTAAAGTGGAACCACGGGCACTATGATTCTCAACTTGTGCTACTTGTCATTGTGTTGCTTTAGTTTGCCAAAATTTGACCACACTTACATGTTGTGAAAACTGTTGTTGCTTCTTCGGACACCAGTCAGCACCCAATCATACTTTGCATGCGTTAGGTTAGGCAGCACCACTCTGAGTGCTTCAGGTTGATGTGGATTACATTATCTAAATTCCACAAGATATCATATGGATAGGTTAGAGGTTTGCACAATCTTAACCTGGGATGGATATATGGATGGCATATCATTCCTTTGCTCAGCAAGCATTTTAGATGTAATCTTTTACCAACTGCTGGTCGCCAATCTATCAAAATTTTTTTAGTCATCCTGCTTTGGCTTTTCTTTTGGAATAGAATATTGAAGAGTGCGGTTAAACTTTCGTTAAGCCTAGCTCTGCCCTGAAACTTTGTTCATTTTACTATGATTTGCTGGTGATAAAATCCCTTTTTTATATAGTTATATATCTGATACAAGCCTATGGAAAAACCGTCAAGCGATGATGGTGATGTCATTATCTTGCAACTAACAATTGCAAAAGCCACCCAAGTTTAGCATTCAGAGGTGGTAAAATGCATTGATGAACAGTCTCTAATGACATCAGTCTTTTTGAGCTAGAGATTTGTAATTTTGTGCCGTAAATAAATTCTCAATTGGACAATAAGACCACTATGATTTACCTCTAGTGGAATTTGGTCCTGGCACTTGCAAACAAAATCTCCATATTTTTTTGAATGAGGCATCTCATTTAGATTGGGAATACCAAAGCATTGAATTCACAGGACACAAAATTAATTTGTGTGGTATCCTTTTGTATTCCAAACAAAGGCACATATTATGTGGCCATTTTGACGTTTTTCTAGGAAATATTGATTACTAGGTTATTCTGGGGCTGGGAAATGTACAGTCCGTGGCTTCTTGTTTTGGTTGCCTTTGCCATGTTCTTCCATGGAATACATGTCAACCCCACAGGCCAAAAGTTGTTGTGAGTCAATAGTTTACTGTTCTTGATGGAATCTTGCTAACTGTTAGTCTTGTTGGTTTTAACAAAATTTTAGCAAGATTAACAGTTCCCTGAACTCATCTGTGTGTTGCAGCTTTGGTCATGTCATCACCCTGTAAAAGTTCATCACCCTGTGAAAGTAAATTAGATCAGGACTACTACTCGACTTTTCATAAGACACCTATAAGAAAGAGGTTCTCAAAGAGAGAGTGGGAAGACTTCACTGGGGAATCGACAAAGGAAGCCATGGCCAAACTGGTCTCCAGTCCTGAGTTCACTGATTGGATCATTGAGCATGCAGACCGCATCCAAGTACTTCCTGACGACAGCTCAGATGATGATGGCATGAGAAGTGGGTCAGATTCGTCAGAGGAGAATGCTGCAGAAGAGACGGGCAGTGGGCTTAGCTTCTTCAAGTGGTATTAGATAATGTTGCTGTCCCTCCATGAAAAGATTCTAACACAAAAAGAAAATGATCATTTGGGGGCTGGCCTTTTTGTGAAATGATTCCTAACTTGAATGGAAGTTAGCAGCGGGGTTTTTGGCTCCTTTTGTACTTTCTTTCCCACCTTTTCCCTCCTTGGTAGCTTTTTCTTAGAGAGCCGAAGCCGACCCTAAAGAGTTGGCAATTCTGTTAAACCATCGTGCCCCATTTTCAATTCATCAGTCGAGGTATGAAATGTGTCTGTAATTTCTGGCGTGGATAGGTTTTAGGCTTTTTACATTGCGTGTGAGGTGGTGGCGCTTTGCCATGGCATGCGCGAGGGTTGCTCTGCCATTGGCGTTGATTCCATTCTTGAAATGACTTGAATTGTGGGATTTTGTGCTTACCTATGTATACGTAGGACTAGATCTTTTTCTGTGTAGTCAGACGTGAGACTTTAGGACATGCCTGCGGAATAATTGTAATTACCATGCAGAAGACCGGTTAAGAAAAAAAGATTTTGTTCTACAGCTACATCATGCATCTGGCTTATGAAGAATGTGATTGCTGATCATAAAGGCATTATTTATTTTCCAGCACTGCGAAGTGTGGAAAAATACTGTATTTGGAAGGTGATCGTTTTTTTATATGTTGGCGATTCAATCGTTCACAGACGAATTGCAAACGTTTCAAGTGTTTGTCCGCATCCTTCTATTCTCCTCTTTAGAGTAGCAGTCTTTGGTAATGCTTAGTATCTGAAATTGTTGCTATTTTTGCATCGATATTTTCTCACTTACCTCTTCGCTTATTCTCCTTTCTATATGAAAGGGAAGCGTAAAAGAATATGTAGTCTCCTTAGAAGAAAAAATAAAAATAAAATTGGAAAAAAGAAGTAATTATAAGTAAAAAGTAGAATCATCGTGAAAAGTGGTAGTCAATAAGTGTCGTATTAATTAAAATGAGCCAAAAAAATAAATAAAAGAAATTTGTTCCCTTTCCCTTGTGGACAAGTCATCGAGGGTAAAAATTAAAAATCTTATGCATGGGGATAAGGTCAATGAAGCGTGCGGGATCGGGGCCCATGCTGATGTAACTACGTCCGCCCCTTCTTCGGAGGCACATCACAAATCATTTCTTAAGCCACAACTTTGCTGGAAGCGGAGCACCGATTTGTGACGGCGACAGGGCTGGGTCGTCGGATCGCTGCTGCTTCGACGTGGTCCGCGGTCTACTGAAACTGTCTGCCTGCTTCCGTACGAGATTAGACCCATAAATAGAGAGAGACGATTAATCTCTTTTTCCATCTCCATTCGTTCGTTTCCCAGGCTGAAAAGAAAATCCCTCATTTCTCTCTCCCCTTCTCTTCGGGGAAAAAAAATATCAGAAAGAAAGAGACGGGGAAAAAACCCTCATTTCGAATTCGAAATTTTCCTTACCAAAATTCCGCTCCTCGGGCTACCAGCAAAGCTGTAAATCTCGCCCTTCTCTTCTCGAATGGTTGAGGCCTCTTCTGCTCCGAGCACTTCCTGGCCGTCGATTCCGCCGGTCTAGGGCTTCACCTTCAGATGCTCCGGAACCTTCCATGTAATTCACCGATCTGCCGCCAAGAAGATGCCGGAGATCACGGAAGCGACGGAAAAGAACCTCGCAATCTCCCCGACGAGCTCTCTCTCGGTGACGAAGACCATCAACGGTTCCCACAAGTTCGTCATCCAGGGCTACTCGCTTGCCAAGGGGATGGGAATTGGCAAGCACATAGCCAGCGACAACTTCACCGTCGGCGGCTACCAGTGGGCCATCTATTTCTATCCTGACGGCAAGAATCCGGAGGACAACTCCACCTACGTTTCGGTCTTCATCGCGCTTGCGAGCGAGGGGACGGATGTAAGGGCTTTGTTTGAACTGACGCTGGTCGACCAGAGCGGGAAGGAGAAGCACAAGGTCCACAGCCATTTTGATCGGTCCTTGGAGAGCGGACCCTACACGTTGAAGTACCGAGGCAGCATGTGGTAGGATCACATATTCCTCTTTTTTTGTATTTTTGCTTTTTCCAGTATTATTCTTTATGCAATGAAAACAAAATCCTTGAAATGAAATCTCTGTCTTCGGAGGAATTATTATCGTATCTTGAGGACGTATTCGAGCTTTGTCGAATTTGAATTTGTTCTTTGAGTGGGTAAATAAGTATCCGTGAATTAAATATTTGTAAACTACGTAAGTGATCTATTCTTGATGCCTGGTTAGCATGCAATGAAGCTAGAAACGTTTAATGTAGAAATGAGAAACATGGACATCTCTGGCAAATGGAATAACACATGCTGTACAGAACGAAGCATTCATGGCATTTGGATTTAAATTCAACCAACATGAAAGTTGGCGGTCGTTGTAGTCATCATCATTTGAACCTTGCCTGTTATCCCAACTAGCTTATTGTTATCTGTTACTTCAATGCCAATATTTATCATCATCCATGTGCCTTTGGTCCTTTCCTTGCCTGAATGTTTCAGGAAGATGACTCACTTCAAACAAGTTAACATCTTGGGCTTTGTCAGTATGGTTATTCTATCCATTTTATTTTATTTTATCTATTACTGCTATTCCTATCCATTTTGGTCTTCCATGTGTATGTGTGCGGATGCATGTGAAAGAAGGATGGAGGAGCTATACTACTCCTCAACAATATCCTCAAAAGAGGAGACAAAGAGACCTGGTTTCAGCTTCAAAGAGTGAAATAAGGATTGAGGAGCTCTAAGATTCAGCAATCTCCTCTCTTGAGGAGATGAGGTGACCGAGTTTTGGTTTCAACTAGACCAACCCAGAATGACAAACACCATCCCTAAAGATCTGACTACTCATATTCCATATACATCAACGGTCTGTTTGGTAACAAGGAGAAGCGGAGAAATACCTTCTTCCAACTTTTGCCACCCATTTTAATTAATGCAGCATTTTCTTATTTTCACAACTCTAATTTTTCATAATTACTTATAATTTCAATCATTTCTCTTAAACTTTTCATCTAAAAAACTTATTTATTTTATTTTTATTTGTTTTATGTCTAATCAATATCCTCTATCTTGTTGCATCATTTAATCTTTTTCCCTTCACTTTCCATATTCCGCTTTTCCATCTTCTTTTCCAATTATTTTTTTTTCCAATTCCCAAATAAGCCTCAAATGAGTACAAATGGTCCTACATGCTTACAATTAGTGCTTGTTGAGATCTGGATGGGGCTCCATTTTCTGAATTTTCTTAGTTATTTCTCATGTTAGTTGTAGTAGGATTAGCTTATTTTCAAGTTAACTTCCATATTTGGTAAGACTAGATTATTATTTGCTTCTGTTTTGATGTTTGGAACAGCCTATAGATAAGGTTTGCTGGCCTTAAGAATTTAAGAATGCATTTGGATATTTTTGTTAAAATTAGAAGTTTTCTTATTTGGGAGAGGTTGGTCGCATCTCTTCTGTGTGTAGCCTTCAATTTTCATTCATCTAATTCCCATCAATTGCTCCCTGCTGTGCTAATTTGGTTTTAGAGAAAGTTTGTTTCATTGGTAGAATTTTGATTTCCTTGCTTTATTTTTCCAATCTCCTACTTTTGAACTGCTACAACTTATGCATTAACCCTTAAACCAGCCCTTGAAGGGGAAAAAAAAAAGGAAAAAGAAGAAAGAAATAGGTCTGTTCCAAAATTTCATTCTGGAACCTTATTCCATATCTTTCATAAATCTGATTGGGAAAAAAAATCCAAATTCAAGTGTACCTTGTTGGCTGGTTTCAATTGATTGTCTCCCAAGAAGTCAATTTCATCCAAGCTTAAGACAACAAGAGACATTACAATCAGTGGGGCAAATAAGTTTGATTGTTTCATGTTGATAATGGATGAACTATGCAAGCAGCTTTAGACCACCGAAGGGTTGATGACTTAGAAGCTCAAGTAGCTTTGGTGGCAATAATTCCCTGTTTATCTCTCATCTTCTCAATGATCCCTTCGGATTGAGGAAAAGAAAAAAAGTTCGAAGATGTTTTTTCATGAATTTGTGTTGTCATAGACATTGAATAAGAGAATGTAAGATTGGTGAGGTGATGATCTGAAGCTTAGTCACATTTGGTTGGTGGTTCTCTGAATTCTTCTCCAAACTTCAGAAGGGTATTTTGGGTTATGGAAAAGCTTGAAGTCAACCCTAAAGTGATTGGAACAGCTTTAACACTGAACAAGAGAACCTTAGGTCTGTTCTTGATTGTATTATGGAAACTGTGGACCCAATGATTCTCTAGGATGGTTAGGGTGTCAAGTTAAAAAGGAGTTAGAGAGTGGCCACAGTCATGACAAGTGGAACAAATGCACGATATTGGTACAGGACTTTGCTGGACCTTCATGTATTTCCTAATTAAGATCAAGTAGAATATTTGTGATTTGGGAAGCTACCTGATGTCTGTTAAAATCTTTGTTTATCATTTGTTGCTGACATCAGTCATGATCCAGGAAACTGAGTGGGTCGACTTCCATGTTAAAAAATAATTGGTGCTCTTTTGATCTTGATTGCACTTTCCTTTTAGTCTTTGGAAAATCTAGAGGGATATCCATGATTTGGAACTCCCTTTACTATAGCATGTCAGGGGTTGCCAACAGAAGGTGATATGTGTTGGTCTTGTTGAAGGTTTCTAAAAATATTAGTGTTTAGTTTCATATATTTTTGGCTAGGTAATTCCCTTCTTTCACAAGAATAATGGGAATAGGGAGATGATCCTTATCTGTGATAGGGATATTCTTGGTGCTTTGGAGCAGATTTTAATGTATGAGATTTGAATTTTAGAAACTGTGAATCTAGCATGATGGCTAGTGTGAGTGGCTTCTATAATTTCTATCTGTAGATGGAATTTAATTAATATTGCACTGGTAGATGGGACGTAAATAAATACGATAATCCCACTTTATGTCAAATGGATTGTTTTCTTTAAAAAATTTGGATGCAAATTTTCTATGCATTAATGAAATGATCATGCTGGATATGGTCTGATTGTAAGCCCCCTTCATCGACTTCATCTATTCCTTCATGATCCCAAGAATTTCCAACCTTAAATCTACATGGACCTTCTACTGGGGAAATGATATTGAAAGGTCACTTAAAGGTTGTTACAGCCACTATGTAAATGTTGGATTAGTGTTTTTAAACCAAGACATTTGGTTGAATGGGTTGACCTAGTGGTTCTTTTTTCACCCCGGTTCAGTGTTTTGTTCAAATTGGTTGGAGCTTGAACTACTATTTTATAATAAAAAATTAACTTTGAGGAAAAAGAGACAAAAACAGGCAAAGGTTATCTAGTCTATAAGGCACTACACTTAACTGTCTAAGCTATATACTGACTTTATAATCTTATTTATACAGAAGACCTAATGAAGCATTGAGCTCTGGTTTGCTTTCTCACTCATGCAACCTACTGAGTGGAACAGTTCTCACAGTCCTTTCGGTGGACAGTTTTTATCGCCAAATTGGACCATGGCTCTGGTTGAAGCAGTGGGGAATCTGAATTGGCCAATTTGGTCTATGTTGAAAATGTTGGTTGAGACTGTTCTGTTATTGGCCCATATTGGTTATGATCAGTGATTACAATCTTGATTTTAGCAGCAAACATATTGCTGTGAAATTGTTTTATGGAGGCGCTAATAAAATATGGAGCTAGAAAACCAGATTTTTTGGTTTTCTTCATTTTATTGATAATAGCCCATGAAATAATTATTGGTAGAATATCAGTTTACTGATAATATATATAGGGATATTCTCATGCATAATGGCAACGCCATTGAGTTTTTACACACTTTGATGTTTCAATTAAATCCAACCCAACCATCATGCTTAGCATCATTTATTTAGTATATAAAAAATCGTCTCAATCAACAATCTTTGTTATCCACAATAAATATAAACTCATAAGATGCTTGAAATATAGCATTTAGAATCTTTAGCTTGATTCTTATCAGGTTGACTTACTATATTTTGCTTTCTGTTCATCTGTGTTCCATCATTTGGTCATATCTTTAACTCGGTTTGACTATCATGATTTCAGTTTACTCATTTCTCTTTATTTTCAGGGGTTACAAGCGCTTTTTTAGGAGAGCTATGCTTGAAACATCAGATTACCTCAAAGATGATTGCTTGAAGATAAATTGCACAGTTGGTGTTGTGGTTTCTGCTATGGATTGCTCCAGATTACACTCTATACAGGTTCCTGAGTCTGATTTAGGAATGCACTTTGGTATGCTGCTGGACAACCAGGAAGGTTCAGATGTTGTTTTTGATGTTTGTGGAGAAAAATTCCATGCCCATAAATTGGTGTTGGCTGCTAGATCCCCCATCTTCCGTGCAGAATTTTTTGATGGATTAGAGGGAGAGAAACAAGAGATTGTAATTACAGATATGGATCCTAAGGTTTTTAAGGTGCATATTTTTTCATCTCCTTTCAATTATTTTCATTTTTCAACACAACCTAATTCAAAATATGTAGGGCAGAGTTTGGATATGGCTAATGGGAGAGGGACCACCAAACATTCTGAAAACCTCCTTTAGTTGATGTGAAGTTTATGTAATCTTAACAATCATACTATTTTTCCAGATCAAAACCTATATTTTTTATCATCAACACTGTTAGTATTCCAAGAAATCCTGTTTATTTTGTGTTTTGTCACTTTACTTTTGACATCATTAAGCCCTTGGATTAAAAACCTTCTCCTTTATCCCCTATCCAATCACACTATATATATATATATGTGGTACTAAAGCAGTGCTCTTTATGATTTCTTTCTTTTAGTTAATGGTCAGATTTTCCTGCTTTACAAATGATCAACGTTATCTTTTGAACAGGCTGTGCTTCACTTTATATACAGAGACACTCTTATAGAGGATGAGGAGCTGACGGCATCAAGTTCATCATCCTCTATACCTGATACACTAGCTGCAAAATTGTTAGCTGTGGCAGACAAGTATGCTTTGGACAGACTTAGGCTAATGTGTGAATCTCATCTTTGTAAGGATATATCAGTGAACACTGTTGCCAGTACCCTTGCTTTGGCTGATGCTTATCATGCCACAGAACTTAAAGCTGTATGCTTAAAATTTGCTGCTGAAAATCTTGCAGGTATAAAATTTTCAGCCATAATTCGGAGTTATATTTACTTGCTCTATATAAACTTTGGACATTCTTCGGTTTGGAGTGCTGTTTGAGTCTTGCTTTCCTACTTTCATTTTCTTTTCCCCTTTTGTGGTTTTGAACTTTGGTTTATTGATATGACTATCTGCAGTATTTTGACTGGTATCATATAATTAACAGCTGTCTGTCACTATTCTTTGGTAGTTAGTTTATCTGATACGACTATCTGCAGCATTTTGACTGGTATTATAATTCACACCTGTCTATCACTATTCTTTGGTTGTTAGTTTATCTGCTGTGGAAGGTGAAAGTTTTCAAATTAATGTGTTTATATGGATGACAACAAGAAATAGTTGATTGGATTTCCTTGTGCTTCATTCAAGTAGTAAATTACACATTTTGTCCCTTTTTTATATAAAAAAAATACTCATTGATGGAGGATTTTAATTAGCAACTGGCACAATCAAATGTTGGTTTCAGTCCCTCGGTTGGTGATACGGGGCATTACAAATGGTGGTTCTTCAATGTTAGCTTTGCCAATATGCATGTATCATTGCCATCTTATCATCATAATTGTTGACAAATTGGGTTAAAACTTTTTGAATACTATTTGGTTAGTATGCACTGAAGTAGAATTAATTGAACCTGTATAGTCATGATATATCATTGTCGTCACCATTATATGCTTTTCCCACCTAAGTTTGGTTAGTTACATGCATCCTGGTGTGTCATTCTTGTTGATATTGGACTATATTTTCAGTGAGCCCAAACGAAAGAAAGTTGTCAAGGGAAAAGAAAAGGTGCAGAAGTAGCATCCTTGATTTGAAAGTGGTTTTGTGGAATATACTCTTCGTACTATCAGGTTACTGTATTTCACTAATAAACTTAATGGTTAATTATATGCTGAAAGAAGCTTAAAAAAGTCTAATTGATGGGTAACACAACGGGATTTATTTGCCACAATCAATTTACAGTTATTATAGGTGCCAAGTAGTCATTACAGCTTAGTTTGTTTTATACATATATGGGATTTTGTATATTTAGCTATTAATTAGGTTTAGTTATAATTTTATATTTCTTGGGTTAGACTTGTAATTTATTTTCTTTAGGGTTTTTTTGGTAATTTTTTGGTTTTGAATTTTTATAAATAGTCTAGTATGTATTAGGGTTTGCAGAGTTCAGTTTTAATTGTTAAAAGCTCCATTTTTTTCTTGTTTTTGCTATAATTTTTTTTATTGTCTTTTCAAATTCTTCCATAATTCTCTTCTAATTTTTTTCTCATCTAATTCTTTCTCATTCTTCCCTAATTCTTTTTATTCGCTCTCTTGGGGGGATCCTTCTTCTTTCTTTTAAATTCTTCTCTCTTGTTCTACATCACCAATATTCCAAGATCTGAAACTAGGGTGGAACTCTCCTACTTTGAGACATGCAGAGGGTGTTTTCATGATTTGGGGTCAACATGTCTATGCAACTAAAATTAGAAAGAAAACATACATAAATAGCAGTTTTCCTGAAATTGATCTGAGGAAAGGGCTTTCTAAACAAGGAAACATATGCAACACACCATCCAGTTTCTCTCAATATCCTCATGGTTTTTAGTCTAAGAACCTTGAGTTCATTGCTCTGTAAGAGCTTTTATGGAATTCAAATAGATTCAACCTTAATGCTTAATTTTTAAATAATGAAAAATTAGAGAATAGCCTTAAAAAAAGTGAGGGAGGAAGGGTTGGTTTGACCTGTGTTTATCACCATAACAACTCTACTTTTTTACATCATTATCTATATTTTCAATCATTACTCATCATTTGTTTTAACCTTATTCACTTTATGACTAACATTATTTCTTATATTGCTGGTATCATTTCTTTTTCTTTCCATTCAACTCACCCCCTTCATCTTTGTCATCTTTTTCTGACCAACTATTTTTCTTGTAATATTTTTCTGATTTAAGGCTGAGGGACTTGGGACTCTTGAAAATCAAGGTTTATGGGTGAATTATTTTTACCTTCATCTCTATGTAAGGCCGTGCAAGAAGTGGCACACAAAAACCAAGCTGGGAGCCTTGAAAATCAAGGTTTTTTCATAATTGTTTCTAATAAGATTGAAGTAGGAAAATGGCTTCCCTTGATGTGATCTTCTGAATTGAAAATGTGATGGGGAAAAAGTTTGGCTCTAAAATTCAAATACAGATCGACAGAGGGAGGGAGTTGGGAACTCAAAATGTAGGTTTACTTGTCAACTATTTTACCCTTCATCTTTTTCTGATGTAAGGCTGAGGGGGTTGGAACCCTCCAAAATCAAGGTTTACTTGTCAACTATTTTTCCGGTCATCTTTTTCTGACTCAAGGCCAAGAGTGTTTGGACCCTTCAAAATATAGGTTTACATGTCAACTATTTTTCCCTTCATCTTTTTCTGATGTAAGTTCATGGAAAAAGTGGCATACAAAAACCAGGTTCCCTTGAAAATCAGGGTTTTTCCATAATTGTGTCTAATAAGATTGAAGGCAAATATGCCTTGATGTGATCTTCTGAATCGAAAATGAGATGGGAAAATTTTCCTTTAATAATTTAAATAAAAATTGTGGAAATATAGAAATCTTTCTTTTTCTTTATAGATTTGCTTCTCAGAATTAGAAATAGATGCAAGGAATTTATTCTCCAGTGGTGTTTCATTTCCCTTTGCTGGCAAAATACTGACAAAAGGAAGTGAAAACATTCCTTCAAACTCACATGGCATGGCAGCACCTGGTTGATCTGCTATATGTAATAATTAGATCCATCTTGTCCATCAGATGCATGAATGCCCTTTTGATGAAGCTTCAAAATCACATGAAACCGACTAGGTATAGAGCAATGTGAGAGGAGAACTAACCTTAGCCAAATATGGTTATAAAAGATACTGCAAAAGTGCAAATAGTGTTTACTGTCACCCATGTTGGGGCTGAAACTTTCGGTTATAAGAAAACAGCTTACAATGGATGTAATGGTTCTGTAACAACCAGTGACGGCCATAATGGCTCAAAGTATGTTTTTAGTGTTTCTAATGGATTGTAATGGCTGTTACAGAGGCTTTAGAGCCATAAAGTTAACACCGGTGGCTTTTACACTGACCATTGCTGCCACTTAATGATTACATACTAATAGTCTAATCCTAAGGAGGCTGAATGAGAAATTAAGGAAACATATTGGCGCCCTATTCTTCATTGACGTGTACCATGAGAAGTCACATATCATAACACATGCATTGAGAATTTGTGACATGGGCTTATCTCTGACCATACACAGTTGGGTGGATGGGTGTGGGCATGTGTTCAATCTTAGTGTTAAAATCATCCAATAGAAGTTTAATTCGTAGTTTACTGATTTTGAGATGATTTCATCCTTAGCATAATTATATTGAGTTCTAGTTAGATAGTCATACACTGCAAGTTCCTAATGGTATCTTGTAACATAAATCTTCTATTAAGATTTTAAAATGTATTAGATAAAGAATTAAATAACTATGTGATGTTAAAGTATCATGATGAAATTGTGATCCAAGAGAGGTTCCACATTTAATTTTTGCTATTGTTTCACTAATGTGTCTACATCAATCAGAATACGGTTAGCATGCTTTGAGTTATACGATTAATGAAATTGTAAAGTGTTGCATTCAAATAAACAAATTGTAACATTCATCCAATTCAAATAATTTTGCCTATGGCTCAATAAAAATTGTAAAGTTGTAAATGGTAGCATGCTGACAATGCCTTGTTGCAAAAAAGAGCTATTGTCTCCAGTTATTGCAACTACTACATAAATTTCCGCCCCCCCCAACCCCCACCACAAAAAAAGGGAAGCTCACGGCTATGGAAGAAAAAGCATTGGAATGACTGCAGAAGCATATCTTTCAACATTAAGCAGAGTTTTCCCTCCCCATAGTAGCTGCCAATCTTATTCTTCATAATCTGATTCTTTTCACTCTTGTTGCAGCTGTGATGCGTTCAAATGGGTTTGAGTATCTAAAAGACCATTGTCCATCACTGCAGTCAGAACTACTGAAGACAGTTGCGGGTTGTGAGGAGGAATGCAGCAGTGGCGGAAAGAGTCGGAGTGTCTGGGCCCAGTTATCAGACGATGATGACACCAATGGGAGGAGGGTAAGGCAACGGACTTGATATAAAAGGAAGCAGAAAGAAAAAGGAGCCTGTTACCATTTTGTAAAATGGCAGTGAAAAGGAAAAAGAAAAAAGAAAAAAAATGCCTTTATTGTGTCAGTCCCTTGTGATGTGTTTGCATGGATGATGGTGTGGCGGCAATGAGTTTGGATGTTCTGAAATTGTAGGGTTTTAGTAGCAGCTGACAACTAAAAGAGAGTGCAAATCATTGAGGAATGAGAACTAAGAAGAAATGCCTCTGCTGATGCTCTCTGCTGGCAAACTAGAAAGGTAACTGTTCATTTTCTGGACCAACCACTGTTTTTGAACACTTGAATCATTTCTGCAATTGATGCTTGTAATTTTAGGTTTCCACCAGAGAGACCCTAGTGTAAAAATTGGATTAAATTCAAATGTATTTCTCCATGGGCTGTTGCAGCAGAATTCTGGTTTACAGCCATCTCTGTATTCAAATTGGAAGCATGACTTGGCCCATCATGCCATGTTGTGGTCGTGTGCATACTCTCTCCCTTTTTTTGTTTGTGACGGGGTGAGAGTGCAGAACTTGCACTTGCTGTGAATCTTCCTCTTGTTAGCTTTCACGTTCCCATCTCTGCAGTAGCACATGCACGTGAATTGACGGTGTTGTTTTATAATGTGTGATTTACCGATGTGGATTGGATGATAATATTGAGATGATTGTAGGTCAGGTGCTGGTCTTGTCCGCATACAACCATCGGATGGTGTTAAGGCTGTGTAATGTGGGGGGTGAAGAGGTGGTGGTTGTTGCGTTATAGCTGTGTCATGGCAGTTGGACACCAAGCAAAGAGGCATTATTATTATTATCATCATTATTATTGACACGGTGTGAACTATTGATTTAAAATGTGTTTACAAGGTGGTGGTGGTGGTGGTGGCGATGAGCATGGCATATGGTATCTTCGATGGGGGGTTGCAAGCCTTCAGAGGAGAGGGTGGTTTAAGCATCGCATGATGCCATACAATGAACCAATGTTGTAAGTCTCGACCTCTTACAGTTAATGCGTAGGCTTTTCATTTTTTCGGCGTTCCAATTGAGTAGCACCGATTTGCGCTTGTGTTTCATTGATAACTGGTGAGATTTATCAATGAATCCTCCACAATGTGTGTGTGGAGGTTCTTTGCGGTTGGTAAAGCAAATGGATTGTAACTGAATTTACTTTGAATATATTTTCTAACAAAATTATTAAAAAAAAAAATAAAAGGGTAAACAGAATGTAATTGCTGCATTTAATGAAAAATTCCAGTTAAGCGTCGGTGCGGATGGTCAGACTCTTGATGCTTTTTGTGTGCTATGAGTTTGCGGCCTTATGTTTCGTTTTAATTTATTGCTTGCTGACAAGGTAGGCATGTTGCCTGATACACTTTAGATTTGGGTTGTGTAACAACCTGTTGCCACATTGTTGAGTTATTGTTCATTCTGGACCATCACAATTCTCACGGCTTTGTTCTTTTATGGTTGATGCTCCTACAACCTTAACAAAAGGTGCCTTAATAGGTTTTCATAATGTCCATATATAAATGTTAGGATTCTCCTATCATTCGGGCAATATAGGATATCACACTTTCCACCTGTTTGGGGCTCCAGTGTCCTCGTTAGACGCATTTTCGTTCTTGAATTTTTGGGAATTGGCTTTAATATCATTTGTAATGATTTGTGGCTACATTATTGAGGTATCATTCGCTCTAGACCATCATAATCTTTACAACTCTATCCCTTTGTGGTTGATGCCTATACAACCTCCACAAAAAGAGTTTTAATAAGTTTTCACAAGGCCTATATATAAATGTTAGGACTTCTCCTCTCACCCGAGTAATGTGGTATATCATGGGTTGTGATTTACTTGAAGGACGCCCCAAAATCACAATATGGTAGTCATAGAGTCAACAGTAAAAAATATATAAAAAATTAGAAATAACATTATTTATTGACGAAAGATAATCTAAACTTCATTGACTATATTTCAATGTTATAAAGAAAATATATAATGTTTTGTAATATTTTGATGTGAGACAAACTATATATACTCATAGACATACGCTTACAACTTCAAAAGTTTCAATTGCACCATGTTCAACGTGGAGACCTTGAATATTGTACTCAAATTGGGAAGATTGAACATTAACGCAATCAATAAAATTGAAGTAAAGCATCATTGTTGGTCCTGGAATGTGTAAATAGCTCAAGATAAGAGTGAATTGAGCTTTAAAACTTTATGGCCAAAATGTATAATGTGCAAGAAAGTGTTAAAGAAAGATGTACAAAAGTTGGTACAAGATGGGTTTCTATTCCACTTTTTAAGACAATCCTCTGTCTTAGGTTCTATCAGAGAATAATTTCCTAGATACAATTGGTTTATTTGAGCTCATTAATAAACTCTTACAATAACATGTCAATACAAGTATCCCACTTGTAAAATTAGAATTTTAGAAAGTAAAGCCAAAAGAAAATTTTATAGAGATTTTACCTCTTGATTGGCTACCATGTACACAATATAAATAAGTAATAAAAAGGATTACTCTATAAGAACTTGTACCTCAAGCTTCTTTAATTTGAGCAAAAATTTAGCTTAAAAATTAAAACAAGTTTGAGCGTAATAGAATGATAACACTTGAAAGAAAAACGCTTGTTTATGTAAATGTACAATGTAAGCTTTTTTGTTACTTTTCCTCTTGAATAAAATTTATAGTTATAAGTTCTTGAGAGATTTATGATTGTTTAAAATTGTATCATTGAAAAATTAGCCATTGAATCTAACTTTTGAAAATCGGATAAAGAAATTTCATTTTAATAATAGATTTCTTTTATCTCCTATGTTAATTCTTCTATTGACGGAGGTAACTTGGAAGACGTCTGTCATTTCCTTTATAGATGGAGGTAAGTTCGAAGATGTTTGTCATTTCCTTTATAGATTCCTTTGTTAGAAATGGCCGTTATAGAGAATCAAACAAACCTCTATAGTTGTAAATATTTCCTATGTGGATTCCTTTGTGAATTATTAAAGAAAGAATTTCCATTCCAAAGAATTAGATAGACCTTTGTTATTATAGAAGATTTTTCTATAGACTCCTCTATTATTAACTTCATCTACTTCCAACAACTAGTGCAAAAATCTCTGTTATCTTAAAATTTTTCTCTATGATGTCCTTTGTGAAGGATTTTAACTTCTATGAGTTTGTAGATTCTTCAATAAAACTCTATCAAGGAAAATTCTTTCCTCTGTGATCTCCTCTATCATGTAAACTATTGTGAAAAGTTAACTTTTAAAATTTTTCTTTCATTTTGACTTTTTTTTAATATGTTAAGACTGTTTTTGTATTATTTCTTGATGAAACTTGTCCTTTAATATGATTATGTCTTATTTACTTACATGTTTTATCTTAATATCTACAATACTTAAAAATATTATTATTAGTACTATCTTTTTTCATTGATATATTTATTCATCATCAAAATTAAGTTGTCATTAAGTTAGAGAGTACCTATTTTGAACTCAACATTTTTATTTTTTTGTAATTGTGGGTAATATAAAAACCCATAAGATATTTTGGTAAATGATGGGTAGGGTTTCCTTAGAACCCACGACAAAGAAAGGGAAAAAGAAAAAAAAAAAAAAAACTAAGGGATGTTGGAACATACCATGTGAAATTCTTCCTTAGTCCTTGATTTAATATTTACTTCTTTGATAATTTTTTTTCCACCATTATTTATATTTTTAATTATTACCTTACATACTTTTTATTTAAAGATTTTATCTACTTTAATTTTATATTCAGTTTATGCTTGCATCGGCCTCTATTCTATTGATGTCATTATGTACTTCTTTTAAACTTATATATATATATATATACCGTGTATATACTCCGTTGCTTTAGTCACTATCTAAATACAGGTTGAATTTACTAGGGAATGATCCAGAAAACACCAGAATCCAAGATATTTCTATCAAAATTAGCTAATCTCCGTGATAAATCCACCTCTTTTTCTCTCTCTCCTCTCCAAGACGAATGCAGGCTAGCAGGCAGTCGTAATATTGTAATATTGAATGGTAGATCATGTACATTTTCGAAACCATAATCTTATCAACGTGGGGTCCATTTTTAATGCATATATGCCCTTTTTTTTTTTCTCAGGCGCACGCATGCCAACTTTCCTCTCTCTACCATCCGGACCGTTTTGTGCCGTTGGCTGGCTATTGCTCCCTCTGGGAAGGACTCCTCCAGAAGCCAGTGTTGCAGAAGGTGCCCCACATCTCCTGCTCCATCTCCGACACCACCCTCGACGGGGACTTCTCCGGCCAAGTGCCGGCCGTAACACACGTGTGCACCCACGTGTCTTCCTCCTCGTCGCAGAGCTTCGGCTGCAGCAACTTTGCCCTCCTGTGGCGAGACTTCTTCCGGCGAGCACGCCGGCAGAGCCCTGCCGGCACCTTCACAATGGCGAGGACGAGGAGGTCGATGGTGGCGCAAGGGCAGCAGCAGCACACCACGGCGCACTCGGCCGTCGTCCCACCAGCCACCTCCGCAAAGCGGGAGCTTTTGGAGTGGGTTACACAGGGGCCGCCGGTTGGTGGAGGGGATAAGGAAGATTGCTGCTTCGATAGGAGCGGTTGCCGGCGCAGATGCCCGGCAGGACCTTGGACTATCCGTGGAGTCATGCGGGAGGAGCTTTTGAGCCAATAATTTCCTCTTGTTTTTGTCTTTTAACCAAAAAATGAATACAGCAAATCAGTCAATTGGAGATAACTGGTAAAAGAAAGCAAGGATCGAGAACGCTGAATTATGCCTAAAATCAATGCAGACGAATTTTGAAGATGAAAAAATGCGCAATCAACGATGAGAATTTTTTGGGTGTGCTTGAATGGTGGTAAGACATACAAATTGAAAAAACAAATATCGAGTTAGGTTAGCAAAGATAGAGGTAATGCCAGCTGTAGATCCAATAAAGACAAAAATAAGTGAACTTCGTTAGATAACAAAAAAAGGATAATAATCGAAAGTATAAATTATAATAAAAAACATAATGTTGTTGAGGAGAGAAAATGTCGCAAGAAAGAAAAATGAAGGCTTTGAAAGAAAGAGGAGGAGAAGAAAAAATCTGGAGTTGGAAGGTAGCGAATTGGAAAACTGCAGAAGGGCGGAGCGGACAAGAGAAACTGGACAATTCTTGATCCGCTCGCCCGTCCGGCTTCACTGCCGTTTCTTGGACGCAGGTTTTGTAGGATTAAGGAGACGATGACGGATGAAAACTGTGGCAACTTCTCTTTTCCGAAACCATCGGACGTCTTTCCCGCTCCTTCTCTCGTTTCTTTTCTCTCCGTTTCTAACAGGTAGGTGGCGCCAGGCCACCTCATAATTCAAGCTCTGCCGAGTAATTTTCAATAACTGGAGTATGAATGCAAACTTCCAAATCGAAGGGAAAAAATATGCAACATCCTGTATGATGATAGGAGAGAGGTGGAACCATTTGGTTCAGATCCTTCAATTTCCAAATTCAAGCTGAACAATAATTCTAATTCCACGATGTAAGTTAATGATGAGGAAGTGGCACTATGGCAATATTTGTGGGAGGTATACGGTGTGGAAATGTAGCGGATAAATGGAGATGATAGTAGCAGAATTGTTAAAGACGTGTTGATGATGTGATGGGACCAGGTGGCAGCTGCCTAGCAACGCAATGGCCTAATCAATCAATCGGTGGCTTCTGCATAAATTAATTCATGGATTTTATTTCTCTCCATGCATGCAACGTGCGCATTAACTTGAGAGATGGTTAGCTACGTGTTATCCAAAGGAGAAGTGATGGTGCAGAGAGTTTCATGCTCATGCAGCTCAACGCCCGAATAATCGAGAAAGTCAAATCTTATCCATCGCTCTCTCTCATTAAT
>JAYJMB010022428.1:0-14542 GCA_036873735.1 Pouteria campechiana | reverse complement strand
GTGTCTTTCTTTTTAAATGACAGAACATGTGATGCCACAACCAGTAAGAGAGAACCACAACCAGTAAGAGAGAACCATTATGGTATCATGTGGATCCATCTACTAGATCACACTGCTTGCAAATAGTTAGTGATATGTAGTTATTCTGTACAAAAGCCATAACTTTCAATGGATATAAGGTGGTTAAGCAAACTAAAACAAAAATTATATAAGAAGTCAGCAACAGAAACAGTGCTAGCATCTCCTTCAAGTCAAAGAAATATTATTGTCAAAGAAATGTATACACTTCAAGTTCAAAAAGGCAAACAAAAACGTATTTGACATGAAACACAGACACGCAGAGCATGCACTCTCACAAACACTTTGAAATATGGTTTTGTGATATTGCATCAAAGAAGACATAGAGCAGAGAAAATTCATAAAATTGTGTCTCATCAAAGTCTCACCCATCCTTCTGTAAGTGCATTTCATCAGTCAAGTGGTTAGATTTTCAAAACAACAGTCAAATTACATTGCAACTTCACAATAAATTCAGACAGGTAGAAACAAACATGCACATATTACAAACCCCAGCAGTGGGAATCATGCACTCTCATTATTGCTATGGGGTACCCAAATAAAGGGGTCGCGGTATTGGGTTGGCAGCAGACATAAAAATTTCTCCACCACTTTCTTCATTAAACCTAATGCAAAATAGATTTTGTGAAGCCAACTCTCAAGTAATTGAAGCAAAGGTTGGATGTTGGTATGATGTTCAAGCTGTAAAGCTTGTAACCCAAGGCCAGAATTCAATAAATCCATCCTTAAGCAATAAGTTTATCCTCCACTGAGTTGTAAACAGAACATCAGCACCAGAGGTGTCATATCATAGCCATTCCAAAGCCTCCCAACCAAAACAGTTAGGAAAAGGAAAGAGGGAATTTTATTGGTCAAGATGCATGTGAGTGAAGGAAGGGTTAAAATGTCCCAGGTGGAAACTGACAGAAGGCACTTACATGTACTAGATGCTTCCGGAAAGATCCAGTACTACCGTCCATTTGTCTGAGTTTCATTTTCCCTTCCTTCCAGGCTGAGATTGTATGTGTCTCAAGTTCTTCCTCTGTCAACTTTGGCCCATGATTACCAATCTGCAATTGTAAATTCAAAACACCTCATGATATTGTAACCCCACTTTCTTTTGTATAAACATGCAAACCACCAATCCAATTGTAATAAGCACATAAAAAGCAACTTCTACAAAGAAAATATTTTTTTATTTACTCTAAATTTGACAGTTCTTCCTTATGTAGTACCTGTAGGTTGAAGATTGTTCTTTAATTATGCACATGAGTGAAGGAGATCCACTGAGAGCAGAGGCAACTGCTCTTAGATAAGGACCAAGTACCAAGACGAATCGGGCACCTAAATAGCACTGCCAGCCACAAACCATCCTTTGGTTCATATGGTATCCACCATATCAGCACAAGTCTAGACTTACTCTGCTGATCCACATGGCAAGAGAGGCAAATATCATGGCTGATCATGCTGTCCTGTGAATCTTCTAGCATGGCCCTCTGCCATCCGCCTTGATGAAAACGCTCATGTCTTTTGGAACAAAATATTTTTATTTTCCCAAATATATAATGGGAAACTATGAAAACAACAAAGTTTTAGTGATAACAATTTTACACATTTTTCTGTGCTTTCTTTCATTTCATCTTTAGTGTTTTAAGAATACCATCGAAAGCATTTTGTTCATGATTCACATGCATCCCACTCATGTTTGAAAAGGATTGCACTTTAGCATACTTACCATATGCAAATGTTCCACCAACATCTCACAAAATGTCATGCCATTTCAAAGGGCTAATGAAATTGATATTCTCACACTGAAAATTTGTTTCACAGGCATCTTAGCAATTTTAGCTACTTTGCACAGAGTCCCTGCAGATAAGAGGGTCAAATAGTTTAAGATTTGCCTAATGTTACTCTTTTACAGTTAATATTTCATCTAATTCTGAGTCACAATCATTTTGCATGTTTTTTATCTCCACATATTTTGACCCAAAAAAGGAGGAAAGGACCGAATTTACTCATTTGACATAATTTTAAAATATCAGAAATTCTTTTCAAGATATAAGATAACTTGATATTCACTCTGCCAGCCAACTTTGCACCAGGCATTCCATAGCCGAGAAGAGGATCAACATCAGATAGCAGAATACCATTGGATATTTGCCCAACATATTTGAGAGTTCATTTATCGAATTTGCATCACAGGACTAGGAAATACCAAGCTCACATAGCAGTAACAAGGCTTTGATGACTATGACAGTAAAAGCAAACAAAGCAGCCTATCATTGAACTTTTCCGGACAAATTATGATTATTCATGACTCAAATTGTGATACCAAAATATCCTTAATCCTGATCCTAAATTCCTGGATTAGGCTTTAATGGTTGTGCTTAGGATTTACAAATCCCAAATCCATAGTGTGCAAATTAGTAAGCGCAAATATAGATGCCTATATCTAGCTACATAATAAACTATCTAGCTACATAATAAACTAAGAAATGGAAAATAAAACACTTTCTCTGAACATCAATTATTGCATGAAAAAGGAATCAATGAAAATGTCTGACATTTATGCACATACCTCTCTAAAGATTAGTATAAAATCTAATGCACTAAGGACTCCAACAAATTGTCCCTTGTAGAAGTCCCAAAGAGGAGCCACAGGAATGCCCTGGAAATGGCTTGATTTCAGAGACATGGATACAACAACTACTTATCAACAATTCCGCATTAAGCATCTTAGAAACAAAAACAGGCTTGTTTAACTACAGTAATGAAGAGAAATATGAAGCTGTAAAGTGGATTTCATAAGATCATCCTTCATGGCAAAACAGTGAAAAGGATAGCTGCTAAATAAATTTCATTTTAGTCTAGAGAATAATTAGACTAATATAAAATATCGAATCAGCAATGAACTCCTGGAAAATAAACCAATAAAGAATCCAAAAAGTATTTTGTGCTGCCAAGGAGATGCCAAAAAGAACAGTTTTGGCAACCTCTTAAATGATAGTGTTTCCCTTTTATCTCTTTTTTAACAAGATTGCGGTTCCATAAGTTTCTCCAACTATATATTTCAGTAGGCAGACACCAAATGTTAGTCTGTATCTCATCCAAGTTTTCAAACCTTGTATTTTCATAAAAAAAAAAACGTATTAAAAATGAGTGATTAAGGTTAAAAAAAAAATCTAAGTATCAAATCTGCAATAAAAAAATTAAATATATATGTATTCCACAAATGGAGAATCATCACAAAGCATGCAAAGATGAGTGATGCTCTCATCACTGCCATTATTTCCTAGACTTTCAGCAGCTGGATTGATGTATTTTATTAAAGTATGTAAAGAAAAGGGAAAATTAAGACAATAGAAGTACAAGCATATGCCAAATATGATCAAAGATAGTACCTGCTCATATAGTATGTGGAATGCTTGTTTCACAGGTAAGTTGATGTCCAAGGCAATAACCTGACATACATATAAGCATTCTAGCTCAAATTTGGTGGTGTGACCAGTAAAGAATGAACAGATTCACATGAGTGGCTTGCATAGGGTGACGCATTACCTTGCCTGATTCAGGAAGCAACTCATAAGCAGTGTGAGAAGATAAAAAAAGTGAAATACGATGACGAGAGTTCTGTACATCAGCATCTGAAATCCTAAGTGCAGTTTCCTGCAGTGTTCCGTCTGAGAGTGTGACCTGTTAGGTATATCAGGGACAGCAGTAAAAAAATTGTCAGAAGGAAATTATGAGCATCCCAAATCTATTTCCTTTTTTGAAACAATTACACCACAAGAAGATGCAAAAGAACATATGTTGTTGATATGCTAGACTTCACTATCTTATTGAAAGCACGTCAGATCTTAGGAAAGCAACATATGAACAGCAATTTTAGTTTGTTCTTTCAGCAGAGATGAACATCGACAAAGATGTTCCACACTACATCTCACCGATGTTTTAGATTATGTAGCATTTCAAGTTTCAGCCAATTCAGTAAAATCTATGTTTGAATTGATTAATCTACAAAGAATCTAAAACTGAGACAAAATGTCAGTACCAGATGATCCCAATGGTCAGCTACAGAATGACAGAAATTTTGAATATTATGATGATGATCCTATATATATTATATTTCTATCAAGGTCTAGATCAACAGGCTCTGTTGTATCATTGTCCTATACTATCATTGATAAGAACCAGAAATACCAAAGAAAATTCTATAGAATATTCCACCATATAAGTGATGGGGATCGTGATATGCACCCAATTCATACTTATTCTAGGTGCAATTGTAGAAATTAGGGTTTCTTTATTTGATTGGGGATTTTAAAACTTTGTATTTGGGTTAGAGGTTATTTTTTATATTTTGTTTGTTACCCGTATTTTTTGCATATTTTTAAGGTTTTGCTTTCTAGTCTATAAATAGGGTAGCTTATATTAGGATTATTAACACTTTATGATTGAAATATATTGCTTCTTTGCTTGCTCTAATTCTCTCTAAATTCTTTCATACTTCTCCCCTTTCTTCCATTCTTATCCCCGTGAGAGGTTTCTTTCTCTTTCTTCTCTCTTCTTCCTACTTGTTCTACATCAATTTGTATCAAAGCAAATCCTAATGTTTTTGTTCTCCATAATCACAACTTCTTGCTGTGTAATTCTAATCTCCAAGTAAAAAGTTTATGCACAAGTTTCTGTGCCTTCCAGCCCAGTGTATGCAAGCCACTGCACTGTGTATTGAAACAAAAACCAAAGCTGTCACCCATAGATTCCAGCTTGCTTTCAATCTGGGTAAGGAAGATTTAGGAATCAAGTTTCAGCGATCTATACATACAGAAATCAAAATCATCTGCTGCAGAATCTTCGTGGAACTTCAGTTTCAGTTTTTGGGTGCACGATTGAAGCCTTCAAAGCCAAAGATCATCAGATCCAGCGATTGCCTACACTGAAACTGAGTTGTGGCATCTGATCCAGTGATTTCTGGACCATCCTAGCTTTATTCTGCAACTCAAGCACTTCAGTAAAGCTGAATTCATCTATAGAGACCACTGAACAACAGATTCTTCTTATATAACACCAGAAAACAGCTTTGGAAGTTTTCTTCTTCAATTCAAGCAAGCTTGAAGTGTCAGAAACTGCCATTCAACAGCACTGCTTTCACTGCAATTGATTCGAGGTGTAATTTTTTTTATTTTCAGCATACACTATCATTGCTGGACATCAATAATCAACATCTTGATCCACTCTGATTAGTCCTCCAGCATT
This sequence comes from Pouteria campechiana, assembly GCA_036873735.1. Classification (NCBI taxonomy): domain Eukaryota; kingdom Viridiplantae; phylum Streptophyta; class Magnoliopsida; order Ericales; family Sapotaceae; genus Pouteria; species Pouteria campechiana. The sequence goes on along the minus strand of JAYJMB010022428.1, from coordinate 9,229 downwards.
GTCTTGTGGTGGGTTGGAACCCATCTCCTCCAACCTCTATTGCTGGGAAGTGAGAGCTCTCGAGGAAGGCAATTGAGAAAGGGATTTTGGGAAATTTTTTTTTTTCAAATAAACTCTTCTATTTTCTGATTGGAATTAAATCCAAGAGATTTTAAGGAAACTCCTTTCCAGTTTCTGTAATTGCAAAGAGATCCCTGCTTTTGGAGGATTTACAATTTAGCTCTTACCTCACGAAATTATAAAAGCACCCTTTTGCTTCTGAAATTGCAGAACAAGCCTTAAGTTGCTAGAAATTACAGAAAAATTCATTTTTCAGAAATTTCAGAACGCTCTTTCTTTCAGAAATTACAGTTTGGTATATAGATACTTGAGAAAGGTTGTTAGGGCTTCTTAAAGGGTACATTCTCTCCACTTGAATTAATTTTATCTACCGGTTCAAGTTAGGCTATCTCCTTTTATTCTAATTGTTTTGATGGCTCATTTAGCATCTTTAAGTTAATTACTTAGCGGTGAATTGTATACTATAGTAGCATACATCTTTATGCTTTTGATTTGCATCATCCATTCATTCTGAGCCACTTGTGTTGCACTCATCATAGTTACCAATTCACAACTTACAAGTACAATTGAGAAATTATCCAAAAACCATGACCTCCTAAACGAAAAATATGACTCTTTCGCTCAAAAATGTGAGAAAATATCCCTAGAACAAACCAATTTTACTGAGTCCTTGTCCCATATAGTACATAGACTCCAAAATCAGTTTCAAATGTAGTTAAAAGCCCAAACGCAGTCTATACTCAAACATCTAGGCAAAAGTTCAATTAATGAGTCAATGGTAAATTTTCCAGAACTTAATGTAGGTCAAACTTTTCCCAATGGGCATAATCAGTCTCCTGTAAGACCGCACCACCAACATCGAGGTATTCTTCCTCCTTCGTGTACACTTAGTGGTCATTCTCAATCTACAGGTCTTGGTAGAGAATTTCTAGTTGAGAACTAAGTGGGTTTTCCAAATGTTAGAGAAACACATATAACTAAACCTTGGCAACAAAACAAGGCTTAATTATAAGACTTTCCACGTCAGCTACAACGAAAAATGGTAGTTGACCATATGCATGTCCTTGGGGATAATAATGTCACAAAAAAGTCAAGGTTGATGCGTCTAGTTTTGATGGACGATTTGATCTCATCGATTGGATAACTGAATTAGAAAGATTCTTTGAGTGGTACAACATGACAGATGCACAATGCGTCCGATTTACAAAGATAAAGTTGAAAGGATTTACCCAACATTACAAGTTAGGTGAAAAAAGAGACAGAAAAGGGTAGAGAGCCATATATCATCACATAGGCTAAAACGAATAATAAATTAAGATTAAAGTATGTTCCTCATTTTTCACAAAGACCAACTAATGGACCAATGAATAAATTTTAAGACAAGAAACAATGATTTGCACCAAGTACTATCAAAGATTTCATAATCTCTTCTTAAGATGTCAAATTAATAAAGAATGGTGGGTGATTCGTGCTAAATTCGTCAATAAACCTGAATTGAAAAGAGAACTAGTCTTACATTCTCCCTATACCTTCAAAGAGGCGGTTTATAAGGCATTGGGACTTCAGAAATATCAGAAGACTCCGCCCATGAGACATTTGCCTTCCCAAGTCGAGGAGACTCAAGCAACTAGATATACATCCAAATCAGTGTTTAACCAAAGGGTGAGTCCTCAGAGTAATGGTAGTAGCATCCCAATTCAAAAATTATCTAAGAATGCTAGCTTCAATGTTGCATCCAGTTCACGTCCTAAAGTGTCAGAGGTCGAATATTTTAAATATCATGGCATGGGTCATACTGCATCACATTGTCCTAATCGGACTCTTAAAATAGAAACTAAGATAACTGAGGATTATGATTGGAGGGAAATAGATTGTATTGTTGATTCATTAAATGAACCTGAGGATCTAGATCTAGAGTATGATGAAAGTCAGTACAATGTTGAGCATGCAGGTGTTATGAGATGTATTTTATCTACTCCTGATTCTAGGAATGATTGGAAGCATACTAGCATTTTTTATGCATTTTTCACATTATTATCAATGGGGATAATTCCATGAATGTTGCATCAAAGGTTGGTGTAGCTATGATGAAATTGAAATCTTAACCTCATCCTAAACCATATAGAGTAACATGGGTAGATGAAACTACATTACCTATCCATGCGAGATGTTTGGTTCCAATTAAAATTGCAGATTATGAGAACCAAATATGGTGTGATGTGCTTCTAATGAATATATGGTTCATATTTTATTTGGTCGTCCTTGGTTTTTTTATATGAATGTCATATGCTGTAGAAAGTCAAACACAGACTTTTTCAAACACAATGGAAAATCTATTCTTTTAAAAACAGCCAAACCACCAATGAGAGAAATATCTCAAAAGAAAATTTCTCCTATTAAACCCCCAAAGAAAAGACATTCGCATATTCTAACTAAAAGAGAATTTGAAAGGGAGGGTAGAGAGTCTGGTTAAGTGTTAATGTTGGTAGGAAAATCTGAGTCTAGCGTCTGTGTAGATGAGTTTGTTATTCGGTCATCGGAAGTTGCAAATGTTTTGAATAAATTTAGGGACATGGCAAAATTATTTTTCAAGAAGATTGTTAGAATACATGGATTACCATCTACTATTGTATCTAACAGGGACATCCATTTTGTAAGTTATTTTTGAAAAACTTTGTGAAAATTTTCTGGTACTAAACTAAAATTTTCTTTTGTTTTTCAACCACAAACTGATGGTCAAACCAAGGTTGTTAACCAAAGTTTGGGAGATTTACTTAGATGTTTGGTAGGTAAACACTCAGGTACTTGGAATTCAATTTTGTCCATTACAGAGTTTGCCTACAACAATTTTGTTAACAGATCCACTGGAAAGTCCCCATTTGAGATTGCTCAAGGTTTTGCTCCTCGTGCACCCATTGAAATTTTGCCTTTGCCACTTAATATCTGTATTTCTGCCTTTGTTGATTCATTTGCACAACATATTTATGATGTTCATGCCACTATAAGAAAAAAATAGCACTAAGTAATGAAACTTATAAGCTCGCTACTGATGTGCACCGTAAGCATCATGAATTTAATAAAGGTAATTATGTTATGGTTCGTATACGACCTAAGAGATTTTCAAAAAAAACTTTCAAAAAGTTGCATGCAAGAGCCAATGGTCCTTTTCCTATTCTACGAAAATTAGAATCAAATGCGTTTATTCTTGACTTGCCTCCAAATATAGGAATTAGTTCAACTTTCAATGTGAAGGATTTGTTTCCTTACAGAAGCACTTTCAAGCCCCCTCTTTTACCTGTAGAAATACCAAACCAAGGAGTTTCTTCAACTTTTGGTTTTGTTCCAGTTCTAACCTGAACACAGTTTACACCTACAGATCAGGTTGAAAGTATCCTCCAAGATAAGATCATTACTTCTCCTTCAGGTAGACTACACATGTATCTAGTTAAGTGGAAAAACAAGCCTAACACTGATGCTACATGGATATCCAAAGAGGAACTTCAAAAGTTGAGTCCAGATTTGCTTGATTAGTATCATTATGCTAACTCCTCAGTGGAACATTCTTCCAAGCTAAGGAGAATTGATGGGGATCATAATGTGTGCCCAATTCGTACTTATTCTAGGCATAGTCGTAGAAATTGAAGTTTATTTATTTGATTAGGAATTCTAAAACATTGTGTTTGGGGTAAAGGTTATTTTTAGTATTTTGTTACGCGTTTTTTATACATATTTTTAGGGTTTTGCTTTCAAGTCTATAAATAGGTTAGCTTCTATTAGGATTGTTAACATACTATGATTGAAATACATTGTTTCTTTGCTTACCCTAATTCTCCCTAAATTCTTCCCTATTTCTTCCTTTTCTTCCATTCTTATCCCCATGAGAGGTTTCCTCTTTATTCTCTATTCTTCCTCCTTGTTTAACATCAATAAGCCTTGTTTCAACCAACATCAATCAGCTCCACAAGTCCAACCAAACAATTTACATTCAACAACAATTGCAGCATTGGAATTTTAGGATTTCAAATATTATCGCTGCTTCCTACACATCCAGACATCCTTTTAGCCTTTACCTGTGATTGTCTTTATCTTGAAGCAAGTCAGTCCTAATAGACAGCTCTTAGCCTCCATTACACAGTGCCAAACCATCTACATCAATTCCCATACTAAAAAGCCTACTGTCACACTTGAACTACCTCAAAAGTTTATTACTATTCTTCATTCATCCATGTCAACATTCTCATTTCAGTTGCCCAGTTGTTCTTAACCAACCCAACATTCCTTCCACAAAGCACAGCTGGTCTTACAGTTATCATTTAGACTTTCCCCACCACCTTGGCTCGTGCCCAGCAAACCCAAGGGACTCCAAAGGTACACATCTACTTCTTCCATCCATCTTGAATTTTGCAACTCAGTTGCATAGCAATCTCCCCACTATCATGAACATAGAACCAAAGATATCAAAAGATTGTCATTTTTGGGTCAACAATCTTGACCAAAACATCATCTCTAGCCCATTTCTTGCTGACAATGCATTTCATATGAAGGTTCCTAAACCAAATTAATTATTTCCCAAGGTGTACTTAGTTTGAGATAAAAGAAAATAAAAGGCAAACGAGATGTAAAAGAAGAGGTGATAATGCTGGCAGTACAAGAGTGAAATCAACCATAAAGCAAATATAGGCAAAATAGATAACCTTGTGTGAAACAAGATAGGTAAGAATGTAGAAAAAGGAGCAATTATGGATAGTTAAATATCAAATCAGTAAACAGAGGAGAGAAAAAGGAGTTTTTACCTTCCTTTTACCATAGAGGGGCTTTTATCCCTCTTTTATCTCAAAATAAACACAACCCCTAGTAAAAAGTTCTTTTCTTTAGTTGCATTTATAATGTTCACAATAAAAGGAACGACATCGCTAGCCACATTAATTGGTGAGGAATGCCTTCATGCAATCATGCTCTCCTACTGGCATCATTAAGTTAAACTTGGCATCAAGGCACGAAGTGATACTTTGTTAAACTTGACTTCAAGGCATCAAGTGCTGACTTGTTCATTGCTCTTTCCAATAAAGAAACAGTGATATCCAATTAGCACCTACCTCACCCTGACAATATTTTATCAAAGCAGAATTTTGGTAAGCAACACAACAATGGTATGGAGACATTGGCACCATACAATGAAAAGCATCTGCACAGCTGTATTGTGTGCACGTTACAAGGAGAGCATCATGATTTTTAACATTCAGGACAAGCTACTATGAACTAACCAAATAAATTACAGCTACTGGAACAACATTTCCGGAATTCAGACAGCACGCCATGATTATCATGAACAGAGTATCAAACAGGACATCAGAAATGGAAAAAAGAAATATCTAGGCTAAATTGTAGGCTTTGAATGAATTCAAAGATGGATCATAGATTTCATCCCACACTACAACCCAATTAAAGATTGACATATCAAACCAATCAATGCATGCAGGTAATATTCCATTAAATGGACGTACCACTCTCCGAAAGGCTTCATTGTCCACATCCATGTTTGATCTGGAGCCATGTGTATCTGGATTCAAATTTGGAGGGAAAGGATCAGATTCTCTTGCAAGCAGGACAGTATTCACTGTCCCATAGGTCCCAATCACAAATGGTTGCTGCTCATCATGACGCCATTCCCCATCAACAAAAAATTTGTACTGCACATGAAGAAAATAACAAAAAAGTAAGCCTTCCTCTAATTACAGAAACGTAAAGGGAATCATTTGTCATTTGGAAAAAGAAGACGAAAACTGAGGTGAAGTCTGCTAGCAACAACAGTCAGGATCATCCACAAATAGCCAGAAGACCAAATACTATGAAAGTAGCTCTCCAGAATGGAGTCAATCTCAGACATCTGGAAATGTTTCTTTTCATTTCTACCTAGTCAAGGCCTCTTCAAAGGTCAAGGAATTCCCACAGAGTTTTGCATTAAACACAAATATAAAAACCACCTGGTTACAACAAAGAAGAGAAAACACCTCCCATTTCCACCAAATGATGCTCCAAAATCACATTCCATTCATTCTAGATAGAATTAGTAACATGCATCAAGTTTGTTATCTAGTCAAGCTTGGTATGCGCACCTGATGATACCCAGGTGTTATGGGGCAAACAGCCTGAAACACCATTGGGCAGCCTTCCACTTGGGACATCAGCACATGGTCAGACCACCTACAGTAGAAAAAAAAAATTACAAACATGGTCATAATGTCATTGCCAGATCAGAGACATTGTACTAGTTCGATGACTCAGATCAAATATGCATACACACGCCATATGGCACCTGGCACCTCATCTTTCAGATTGTTCAATTTCAAGCAAATAAATGAGACAAAACAAAAATTGCTTGAATTATTTGAAAGATGAAAAAAATCCGTGCTCATATCTTGTCCTTTGCAAGAATTTTGGAATTTGTTGCTCGGTGTGTGTCGTTCATGGTTTTGATTCTCTCTGAAACTATGGTGACAACTTGCCAATGGATGAAAAACCATTACAACTAGCACACACATCCAATTTTCACCTTCAAAACTACATCCACTAATGATAATTGATAGCAGGACAACATGATTGACAGAAACAAAGGAAGAATTTTCTGGAATCTGCTTGTTCATGTTCTGCTCAGGCCCATGTTGTTACAGAGAAACAGATGCACGTTTTCAATAAGAAATCCACATACCACAAACCCAATTTGGATCAAAGCAATACTTGCAGGCAGGCAATTCTCCATTTAGTTCCATCATCAGTTCTGGGCTATAAATAAGCTGGAGAGAGCTCTTATAGTTCTCCCCTGTAGAGGTTTAACCATAGCCTTCTAGAAAGCCTCCTGAAGACTACTTCAATAGTCCAGGCTTTGCAAAAATTGGGTATTCCATTCATAACAATCAGAAATGGCCCATAAGGGATCTAGTAATCCTCCAAAGTCAAATCCGGTTTTATCTTCCCATCAATCAGGATGTTTATCTGTTGAATTTCCTTTCGGGTAGGATCGAAAGGATTCCCATCGACAGAATGAGATGGGTGACAAACCAAAAAAAGTCTGTAGAAACTAGCTGACGGTATTCATAATAATCTATGAAACAAACTAATGACATAAATAATAAACGATGCATTGTATGCCTAGGATTTTTAGTGATGCCATTATCTTGTATGGCAAAAGAATGGATTTTCAGAATTGAGGCAAGAAGTAGAGAATTTTTTTTCTGGGTATCAAATGATATTTTCCAAACTAAAAATTCCAAAGATGTCATCATGAGAAAAATAACAAAAAAAAGCTTCCATTTGGATATAGAATTGACTTAGATACCAAACGAAATATCATATTTTTGGTAAACAAAAGGAAATTTACACCAACGTCTATTTAACGTCCAAAATGAAAAAGTCAGGCATGAAAACTAAACAACTGCAATGAAATACGAAGAAGCAACTACCATTTCAAATTATCATGTGTATATATACTTTTGCATTTCTGTGATGATGCAACTCAGTTATAGGCATAAAACTGATCATGCGCATTCAAATTTTAAACAAAGCCATAGCAATCCTGACCTTGTGAAAGTTCCGGTGAGGAAGACCTGTCTGCCGCCGTAAGGCCACACGAACCTTGCCATGATTAGACCAGTATTGCCCACAATTCCACTGCTTTGGGGCACATGATCCTTCGCTGTAGAGAACATCTGCTTAAATACGTCTTCAAAATTTCAATTACACCTTCTGGCCGGTCGTAGAATCACGTAATATACATCTTACACCCCTAAATCCTAACTCAAAATCTGAGATTTCTTTCAACAGGGATCCTCCACATCAGGGCAGAGGACCCCTCAACGACCATACATTTTCAGCTAGAAGATCTGAACAGTCCTATGGATACGACCCTCCAGGAACTTGAACAAAAGATCCAGTGGCGAAGAAAAGGCTGAAATTCAACAATCTCGACAATTCCGATCCAGGAAAAGGACTATCTAAAGATGTTCCTCGACCTAGAAGCTCAAATGTCCGAAATCTTTCACGAAAACGGCCTTGGATCTAAACCCTAGCTCTGCCATTGCGAGAAATCTCATAAAAAATCTGCAATTGTACAGCATGCGGTCGGAGAACGATCATAATCAGACAGAAGCCCTAACCCTAGCGCAGAGAAGATGGGGGCAAAACCGGAATCGGAGATATTATTCTCTTTCGCTTTCTTTCGATTTTCTTCAGCGTGAGAGTAACAAAGCTTCATGCGCAGACCCCAACTGGAGCATTGATCGTTACGGACGGCAAATGGGTTGGAATTCAAATAGCCTATGTAAAATTCCGAATTTATCATTTTTTAAAAGCAACATGATCTCGTCCGTTGAATCAGGCTCATGAACGGCTCAGATGTTTGGAGAAAAATCCATTCTGGGGATTCGTTCGATGGAGCATGGAAGGATGTCGTCAGCCGGGGCAGCGGGGTAGGATAGCCGCGGAAAAGGAGCGATTTGTCGCCATGGACGGTTGATGATCGTTTTTAAGTGCGCCATGTGGTGGGCCCGACGGATCAAGCGGAGTTTGCACTGCTGACCGCGATTCGCGGGCAGGCTCGGGCAGCCTCCTGCGTCTTGGGATGCTGATCCCACACGTGTGGGAGCATGTTCCCAGCATCGCACTCGTGCGGGCGATCAGGGCCGCTGATCTGGATGGATGGCTTATAAAATATGAACGGGCGTGATTGTTTGGTGGACCGCACAAGCATGAAATGAATTTAATTAATTAAGATAATGGTCGGGCATGAGAATCTAACATCTTATCGGGATGATTAGACGAATGGAAGAATCCTACAATTGTTATCATCACGTCAAACGGCTACGAATTCCTACACATGCTGCAGCTTACAGTCGTCTGCGCCTCTGTTGGGTGGGTGAATGGAAAATTTTATACTTCATTTAATTAATTAAAAATATTTTTTATATATTTAAATGACGAATATCATGACATAGGTTATTCTTCGTTTGGATGCAATAGCAATAGTAATGCAAGTGCATTGCCAGCACATTATTCTCTAGACAATTATTAAGATTTATTTAACATCTTAGCTACTTTTCTTTATTATTATTTATATTTTGAATTATTTCTTATTATTTTTTCATTAAAACTTCCAACATTGTGACTGTTATCC